>JAUMHQ010000065.1:9922385-9932436 GCA_032361165.1 Enteromius paludinosus | reverse complement strand
GAGACTCACAGTATGTTATGTCCATGTACTGAACTGTTATCATTCAACCATGCCAAGGTAAATTCAGTTTTCCATTCAATGGCACCTTTAATATTTGATCTTTTCTTTCATATTTATTTTTCAACTTATTTTATTTCAGCTTTCGTTATCATTTTGCCACCTATGAAATATTTCTATAGTTGCAGCTCGTATCGCTTTTGTAAACATCGGTTTGGAACGAACAGTAAATTATGACATTTTTCATTTTTGGGGCAAACTATCCCTTCAATTTCCTGGAGAGTTTTTTTTTTTTTTTTTAAGTACACTACCTCAGCTATTCAGCAATGGCGAAAGCACATTAATAACGGATATAGTTTAGATAATACTTGAGTTACTGTTGAGAGTGCAGTTCTTCCAGGAGGTTATGGCAGCCTCTTTAGACCAACTCATTCATTTCTCTTGCTCGCTTTTCTCCGCTCTCTCCACATAACAGACACAATTACGGAGCTGTTCGGCAGCTGAACACTGCTCTGTCGCATAAAATTTCATTACCTGCATACTAAGTATTAAGAGCTGCTAGATGATTGCTGTTCTCCCCGCTGAATCAAGCCTGCCAGTCTGGAACCAAATAAATAATAGTAGCTTTTCCCAATAGGGCCCTAATTAAATGGGCAGAGAATGCAGGATTACCCGCCATATCTTTTCTCTGCTACAAAACTAATTCAACCCGCAACTCTTAGGTCATTGTGACCCTGTCTTTCTGACCAAGTTCATGTGGAGAGGTCTAAGCATTATCTGCCCTTTACTTCACACAAAAAAAGAAGATATGGTGCCCAGACCTATCGGCTTTTATTGTTCACAGATGGAGAAAAACCAGGCCAGCCAGTCAGCATCTCTCTCTCTCTCTCTCTCTCTGTCCGTCTGTCTCCTACCAATCCATCATGAGAATGAGGAATATTTGTGGCCATTGTCATCTGGATAATCAGGGGATGTTTATGATCAGTGAAGGGGGGAGAGACAGAGAGGTGGCTATTTATCAACTGGATCTTTCTCTCAATACCCACCCACACAGCCTCTCTACATACACTCACTCCCAGAAAGGGCAGATCCTGGCCCTTCTTTTTAATTAGTCATCTTATACAGAAAGAACCCAGAGACGTTTGCATCAGACGGGCCGAGCGTTCAATGAAAATTAATGTGGATGCACGCTTGAGAGGAGCCAGGCGGGTAGATGAGGTAGTCGAAATTATACAAAGCTAACTAAATTCACCGCTGATCTCCGGGGAATCGAATTATTCACTTGTGATTGATTGGGAAATTTTTTAATTGCATGCATCTTGCCACATGCATGAACGGCTCGATGTCATCAAATTTACAGTCTCACATAGCAACAAGAATGTGAAATATTACAAATCTGTTGCTGCTTGCTTATAGTGAAACAAACTGCAGACAGCTTTAGTGTCGAATAACGGATTAATAAAACCTGGTATTGACACAATTTTATTTATAGTTATTAGCAAGAACAGCTCTTTCAGTCCTGCTGTCTCACGCTCTTCCTTTCTGTTCACACTCTCACATATGTGAATTATAAACAATCCATAACGTGTCTCTTCTTGTGTTCGCAACTTTTAAACTTATAGTTCCACCTTCAAGTTACTGTTGCTTCTTTAGAATGTCACAAGCAACGAATTGAAGATTAATATGAATAAAATCTGCTATAGGTGGTAATGACATGATGGATGTTATTATTACTGATGCTGAAATGAAGTGTGACATTGAAAAGCTATTTTTATTTTTTATTTAAGTAAATGGTTAAATTATGCAGTAACATCATTCAATTTTGGAGTCAGCAGATCAGATTCATTCCTGACATTTCTACAATGCAGTCATTATGTTACTGTTTAAGCACTTTAGTAGCCTAACTAAAATGCTTATGATGAAGCTTCAGCTGAATTTTTAAAAATGTATCTACATTACCAAAATGTAAGTGTTCTGATAAATCCAAATCTTACAGAAATTATCCAAAAAGTAAACCAAAGTAAGCAAAGTAAAAATAAAAATGAATAATTATTTAAAAATGTTTAAGCCGCTTCGAGTGTCACTGCAGTGTGACATCGCATTTCAGAGGGCGGGGCAACGGGTGTCGATTGACAGCCCTGCATTTTTATTGTTTCTGCAGTGCTGCCAAGTCCTACTTTAACGCTCTTTCTGCTGGATGTTTTCCATGTTTCCATGGGTTGAAGCGACACCAATAACGTGTTATTTATCAAACTGGATTTTTATGGGGTAACTCTACTGGAACGCAATTGGGATCGCTTTTAGTATCAGTTGTGCGGGTCTTGCTGTAAAAACCTGGCAACCCTGAGTTTCTGTCCTCAGCTGTTGAATGAACATCTGAGCTGCTGTGGATGCTGTGGATTACTTTAATTTCTCAAGGTAATACGTGTAGGCCTACATAAAACAACCTAAATATGTGTTTCACTCCAGACTCCTTTATAAATGTCATGTCGTTATAAAGCTTAGCATTTTAACCGTATGTGTGTGCGTAAATTAAAGTGCCCTTAATATGCCATTTTAAAGGTTGCTAATATTGTTTTATGAGTCTCTTAAAACAGGCTTACATGTATGCAAGGTCAAAAAACACTTTAGTTTTCTCCAAAAATAGATTTAATTTTACCCTTTAATTTTAAGCTCTCTAATTTTGTGATTAATTAAGCTAATTAATTCTGTGATTGGTCAGATGGCACAGTCCTTTATGATTGGTCTACCGCTACAGCGGGCCACAGAGCTTGTACCAAAACTATACTTTCTGACTGTCACAATTGCGATAGTTTCACTGACTTTACGAGAGGTGCTTTCTGAGAGAATACGTCAACTACTGTGAGCAAGGACTACCGTGGAAAGTGCTCGCAATTTGCTTTTGTAAGTGAATCAGGCACACCTCTACGTTGTAAGCATTGTATAATACATACAACTGCGTTAAACATCGTTTATGATTACTTAAACTAATGATGAGACAGACAGTCAAGCTGCATCAATCACAATGTTTAGACTACATCAGGCCCACAGCTGAACAACAGAACTACAGAAACGTAAGTTAGTTACCAAGACGTATTTTTAACGATCGCTAGAAAATACAATCATCAATTATTAATCATACAGGTAGACGTTCAGAGGAGCAAGACGGTCCAAATAAACCGGGCACTGATCCATCTTTTAAGAGCAAGCGTTTGGTGAATATTGCGTTGTATTTGTATTTATTGCTGTTGATAGGCAATGCAGAGAGACTTACCTCTTCTGGAGATGGGTGGGAATATGCAGCTCATTTTCTTTTAAAACGATACACTCCGAAACATTTTCCAGCTGTTGTAATGCATGATCTGCCAGGTACTTTAAGCTGAAACTTCACAGACACATTCAGGGGACACCAAATATTGCATTTTGTAAAAAGGGACATATTAATAATTATAAAATAAATCATAAAAAAGTTTATCAAAATATATTATAATTATTATTATTTTAGAAAACATGAAAATCTTGTATAACATGGATAATAGTCGCCACAGTAGGATTAATTAGTACTTTTTCAGCAAAGTGTCAAAATGGTGCATTAAATAAAAAAACAGCACTGTTCTTTTTTTACAAAGACTTTTCAATGCATGCAAATGTTCTGTGTGTACATCCCCCCCAGTCCCAACACATAATTTGCCCATTAAATAAACTTACTGCAGACAGATCTGCAAAGCCCTGCTGCTGCTAAATCTCATGAGCAAATACAAACCTATGAAAATTGAGAAGAGGGAGGAGCTGTCCTTGTCACCTGGAAACTGAAGGGATGAGTCTTCTCATTTGCATAAATGAAAACAGGGACAATGGCTCTTCTGAAGACTCTCCACATCAATCAACACACTCGCTTTTGTCTCACCTATTGTCAGGGCACTGTCAGCGTGGGTCGCAGCACGCTAAATGGGAGCAGCCGGTCTGCGGTCTGCTATTTGCATATGGGTTATTGCTATTCTTTGACTCCAGAACAGATTATAAATAATTCGAAGTAGTCTGTAAGGGCATGTGGATCAGAAGATGTTTAACCAAAAGGAGTCCCGTGGACTCATTCATTATGGAAATTAAAGGCTAAATTCAGATGCGGAAAGGCTAATGAAGGAACTCTGACATCCCTTGACATGACTTTTAAAACTAGTGCAGTTTGTGTGACTCACAGCTAGACGAGTGTGCTGAAAAGCAAAGCTAGACGAATAAAGATTGTACTCCTTCTTTTTCTGGGTGTTTTTACACTTGGTTTGATTCAGGGGTCTGGGGGTTGTTTGCATATATTTTGACATTTATGAACACTTCAGACTAACTGAACTGAGACTAGGGAGATGCAGTTTGAATATAAAATGCCTACTGAGCAAAATGCTCCAGATTCACTTTATTTCCATGCTTGCATTGTGCTAATAAATTCTAGCCTTTATAAATGACTATATTGACGACACATAAGATATATCACTGTAACAAAATCAGTTGCTGCCTAACATTTTTGAGTGGAATCAAATTCCAACTTAAATGATATTGACCCTCTTGAACTGTGCATGTGTTGATCAGAAATGATAACAAATTATTTGATTAATTGTCCACTATGAATATATTTGTACATTACATTAAAAAGTGTTCAGTTACTGCAAAGCCATGTCAAAATAAAGAAGTAAACATATTTAACAACCAAAGATCTTAGCACTGTAATGGCCCTATTTTGAAGGACACTGGGTTAAATGTATAGGAGGGGTGATTTGGGGAGTTGGGTTGGGTGACAGACACCAGCTACTTACTCTCTTGGTGTCGGTGCAACTCTATCATCCTGGACCAAAGAGAGTGGAAGCAGCAGGCGGCTTATTGCTGAGTAAAATTCAATAGGGGCATAATGATGTCTCACAGCCACAGCCAGAGGTGGGCTGATAATAACTGCTGCTGGAAACGTGCATCATCATTCTCTTCACGGCAGAGAGGGGATCTTTCTCTCTCCGCTTCACTCATTTTCTTTTCAGCGAAGAGAGTGATATGCCAATCACGGTCCTAGTAGGAGCCCAGTCATCACACAGTGCAGCTCCGCAATTAAACATGACTCACACTCTTGAAAAACGACTGCCCGCACTGATATGGAGAAATAAACACACTCATTATTCAGTTCATTAATCAGTGAATTAGTGACCGTGGATCAGAGATGAAGTACAAGGAGAACAGGTTGGGTTAACTTCTTTGAAAGTGTTATCGCAGCTTCTCTGCTCTAATGAAGGCAAGTCCATCGCGACAGACTCTGTGGAGATCCTTGCAGTCTGTGAACACTGACAGCAATTTAGTTAAGTTAGGTATCAACGGCAATTGGTGTCAGTTGAGCAAAGCTGAAAGAGTTTAATACTGTATTTAAACTCAGATATAGGCTATTAGAATATGAATCCAAAATAAATAGATATACATACATGTATAAAACAAATTAGACTTTTAATTATACAATCAATTTGAATGTAGAACTTTACAAAAATTGCAAATATATATTGTACAAATATGGGCATAACATGGCACCTGCATTTTTTGTCTGATTGCTTTTTTTTAGTTAAAAATTGGTTTAGTTGCATAAAAAACTTAAGAAATACCTCTCCCACATGTGTAACAACTTTAACTTTTCAAAAAACATTAGTTATTTGCTATTTTTATGTTATTCAAAAGTGTCAAAACATAATGTGGTTTAGGAAATTACCCTAAACTAATTCAGATTAGCACTATTTGGCATGATTTGAAGTGTTTTGTAACCCTGTATAAAACTGCAAAGCCTTTGTATTTATATTTCCATTATAGCATTCAAATAAACTTGTCCGATAATTTTCATTTCATGAAATATGTGGTGCGACCATCAAGAAACTACCAATTGGATATTTTATGTTGAAATAGAAAGATATGAGATTGCATCATTTAACAATTTGCATACAAGCAAACACATGTACACACACATGTAAACACACTGTGTACAATTAACTGGAACAAATTTGCTCAAAAATTGCCTACCAAGACTACAGTTGACAAGCTAATATTGTGAAGTCATCACCGTGAAAGTTTCAAAAACAGACCATAACCCATTCATCCAGCCAACTGTAACAACTATGACACTAAAATGCTTGCGGTTTTATGAACATTTTTTTAAAAGACAGTGATTTGAGCTCTCTTGTGGAATCCCACCGGACTTTTTCTGTGAGGGTGACTAGTTTTGGCATAAAAAACCAGCCTTCCATTCTGAGTGTGTGGTCTATTAATCTCTGACAGACTAGATGTGTCCCTGTGTCTGCCGGTAAAGAGACATCTTTCTACCACCATCTATCAGTCTAATGGATATTACTGACACCAGGACAAGGTGGACAGGAAAAGAGACACTTCATCTTCAGAGATCGAGAGAGAGAGAGCGAAAAAAGAGATATCTTTGCAGGATACCTTCAAATCTCATTCGTAGTGAGCCCCGGTGGTGTGACAAATCCTACACCAGATAATTTTGTGATTACCTTTACTCTTTAAAAGAAGTCGATGGCTGTGAAGGGCTTGAATAGCTGCAAATGTTTACAGAATCAATGATGGTGAACTCAGACTGAAACACAGACAGGTAGAACCACAAGAGAACCTCATTTGCAGTAAGACGCTTCAGAGATCACACAGAATAAGACATATTTCCCTTCCTACCTACCTCCCCTCCCCTCTCTCACGTCTTCTTTTTCATACACAGGCCGCGATGACAGGGGAAAGAGCTCTAATGATGCTGCATCTGCCGCCACATTAATGAAATCCCCTGGGGTTTGCTCATCGGCCAATCAGCATTCTTTACCGATGTGCCACTTATTCAAGCTCCATCCCAGACAATGGGGAGTCAATGAAGGGCAAGGGCCATCGGATGAACCTGATGCTGACCAGCGTGCTGTTTGGAGGGGAATGGTCTCAGGTTTAAAGGCCACTGTGCTATTAGAAAGGATGATGCTGTCGCTAGATATCCTCCTGCAAAAAATTGAAAGAGGACTGTGGGTGGATGGGGACTCGGGGTCAGACATTGAGGGGGTGGAAGACAGAAGAGCTCTGTGGCACTCAGATGTGATTAAATATAGTAAAACAGGAACATCATGACAGTATGGACACGGTAAGACTGCTGTCAGACCGTCTCTCCCTATCATATGTTTGAAGGAAAGAAGCAATAATACTTGAAATCAAGAAAGAAGTGATTGCTAGTTCACTCTTGTAAAGTCACATCTCTGTTGCATAATTGAATTGTGTGTTTATCTATTGTAAGTCTCTTAATGATATCGGCTAAGAAAAAATGCACTCAGTGCTTATTCGTGAAAGTGAACAGTTACTGTTGTTGTATAATTTGCATATTTACATTCTCCCTGTCACATTGATTATAGAATGCATTTCTTATTGCTGTTTGTCTCCAAATAAATCGCCTTTGGAGAGACACTGGTATTCGATGCATCTGTTGCAGTGCATTTTATTGTAAAATAACATAAAAAATACAAATGAAGACATTTGTATCAGACTCATCCAAAAAATGGACTCCCAATTTATTTAGGAAGTCAAGTCAAGTCACTATTGTTTATATAGCGCTTTTTACAAAGATAATTGTGCCAAAGCAGCTTTACAGTATTAAATAAGGAAATAGTGTGTCTTTCTCCTAGCTGTGAATGATTCACTGAATGAGCAACTCTTTTTGGCTGATTCAAAAAGAATTGGTTCAAAGCAGTAATTTCTTCTTTAATTGGACGTTACAGCTTATCGATCACTCAATTAATCACTTTTATTTATATAGCGCTTTTAACAATACAGAATGTAGCAAAGCACTGAACATTATCAAATAGGAGAATAGAGTGATGTAATGTATGATGACCAGATTAAACTATTTATTAAATGCCAACAACGATGATCACTAGAAATTAGGTGCCCCCAACTAAACAACTTATGTACAACTTTTGTGTACGCAAAGATTTCCCAACTGACTGTCGAAATTTCACATTTGTCATTACCTGGCTACACACTGCTTTTTTTTACATTGGTGATGCAAACGTTGAATGTTTCCGATGCAAAAATACTAAGGGAAACAACATGGGAGCCAACTGTAAAAACATAACTAAATGTAGAAACATAAATATCTGAATATTTTACCTACAGACACAGTCATGAGCTTTTCACTGTTCCGTTTAATCACCATTTTTTGAAGAAAAATGAAAAACACTTTAAATGAACAAAGCTGTGATTGCTGGTGCACCTTTGTGAAAGTCATATACAGTTCTCTCAGGCATACAAATGTACTTTAGCGTTGTAACCAGTGAGAAAGCTTTTAAATGACAAACACTTAATGAACAGATGAGAGTTATTCAAAAAGGGAATGCACGCATACTACATAAACACACACACGCACACACTGATAAGGCTCCATGTTCCCTTACTGATTGCTTTGTAAATGTAGGCAGTAGTGGACAGGTTTTTTAAAAGCTTCAAGGTTCCTTGTAATAAAACAAACCATGCTAAGCAACCCTAACCAAACTGTTTCATCATTATCCACATTTCATCAGCGCCATGGAAACCAATTGAAACTATTTGAACAACACTTTAAGTGGCTGGGATGATACAATTTCTAGGGCTTTCAATGTTTTGTCATGGTATAGTGAGGATGTTTCTTCATAGCAACTCCCACCATGCATAATCCAACCTGAATACAGCTAGCAAATTGTTATTGGCCTAAAGTCAATGATTTTCTTTCTGTAATTTTGTTCAATTCTAAGATGAGACACTCATCCAGAATGGACAGGAAGGGAAAAAAGATGAAAGCTCTAATATGTGCTTGGGTCAAGTGCCAATTTTTCATTATAGCATGAAGTCAAAGAATAAGAGAATTAAAGCTAATTTTAAAATATGATTTGAAAATGGTCAGTGGAAGGTCTACAATTTGATTTTTTTGCAGCACTCTCATCAAAATTACTTTCTAGTGTTCAGTTTATTGGAACTTGCTGGATGGTTTATACTATTTGTACAGTATTTCCCGTATACAGATAAGGTAAGCATACAAAATGTACTGAAGTTAAAATGTTTTTCCTAGGGAGAACAGAATAATAAATTCAAAATGGCACACACCATAGCAGCTACATTTGTTTGTTTACCGCCTCTTATTATCGGATATTATTGTCTATTTACAGAATTAAATAGTGTCACCAAAATTCTGCAGTATTCCGGTAGTATGAAGAAAGCAATGAGGGAAAGCTTTGTAGCTCATTACTGAAAGTGTGACTTAATTGAATGAGGCGCTTTCAGACGGCGGTAAAGCTTGGAAATTAAAAAGCTGCTCTCATTTATCGATGTCTCTCCTAAAAAGCACAAGGAATCTCAACATAATGGGATAATGGCTCTGTAATTGCAGGATTTCATTGTTTATGATTATGTGGTTTTGCTGTCTTGACTACCTTTGATTTTACATTATACACTCAAGAAATGTTCAATGAATTTAATGAAACTGAGGAAAACTTCCTTGTGATTAAATCAGGTTTTATTCGCCCGAACAGATTTTATTGTATGAACATCAAATTCCTTTAGTTACGCAAACAATTGACAGTGAAAATGACCTTTGTAAAAAAAAAATATTATTATGTATATACACAGTGGAGATCAAAGACAAAAACCTATAATTTCCTAAATTTCAGTTTCACTGCTTGTTCCTATTTCAAGAGTTCACGCTTCCTCACAATCTAGAAGGGTAAAGTTTAGCATATGTGGCGTTCTGTCCTGGGGACGAGCCGGGAGGACGGCGGACACCGAACCCAAAAGGCTTGAACTTGAACCTAGCTAGGGCTACAGCTCGGCGTCCGGCTCGGTCCTTTCATGCCCCCCAAAAAAGCTAAATAAGAACAGCAGCCGGATGCAAGCCTCCCAAAAGTGCTTGGTAAGAGGATGCTGGACGGGTCAGGGGGTTGAAGCAGAGCACTGAACATTAACAAGTAGGAAATAGAGTGATGGTAATTTAAGATGACGGGATTAAACTTTGTTTATCAAATGC
>JAUMHQ010000065.1:9845189-9884913 GCA_032361165.1 Enteromius paludinosus | reverse complement strand
CACCGGCCACTTTATTAGGTACACCTTGCTAGTACCGGGTTGGACCCCCTTTTGCCTTCAGAACTGCCTTAATCCTTTGTGGCATTGATTCAACAAGGTACTGGAAACATTCCTCAGAGATATTGGTCCATATTGACATGATCATGCAGTTGCTGCAGATTTGTCGGCTGCACATCCATGAAGCAAATCCCTCGTTCCACCACATCCCAAAGGTGCTCTATTGGATTGAGATCTGGTGACTGTGGAGGCCAGTTGAGTATGATGATCAGTTAGTACTAAGGGGCCCGAAGTGTGCCAAGAAAATTTCCCCCAAACCATTATACCACTACCAGTCTGAACCGTTGATACAAGGCAGGAGGGATCCATGCTTTCATGTTGTTGACGACAAATTCTGACCCTACCATCTGAATGTTGCAGCAGAAATCGAGACTCATCAGACCAGGCAACATTTTTCCAATCTTCTATTGTCCAATTTCGGTGAGCCTGTGCGAATTGTAGCCTCAGTTTCCTGTTTTTAGCTGACAGGATTGGCACCCGGTGTGGTCTTCTGCTGCTGTAGCCCATCTGTCTTAAGGTTCGATGTCTTGTGCGTTCAGAGATGCTCTTCTGCATACCTTGGTTGTAATGAGTGCATATTTAAGTTACTGTTGCCTTTCTATCAGCTTGAACCACTCTGGGCATTCTCCTCTGACCTCTGTCATCAACAAGGCATTTCACCCACAGAACTGTCACTCTCTGAATGTTTTCCCTTTTTTGGACCATTCTCTGTAAACCATAGAGATGGTTGTGTGTGACAATCCCAGAAGATCAGCAGTTTCTGAAATACTCAGACCAGCCAATCTAGCACCAACAACCATGTAACGTTCAAAGTCACTTAAAACCCTTTCTTCCTCATTCTGAAGCTCAGTTTGAAGTGCAGCGGTTTGTCTTGACCATGTCAACATTCCTTAAATGCATTGAGTTGCCATTATGTGATTGGCTGGGCAGTAATTTGTGTCAACGAGCAGTGGGACAGGTGTGCCTAATAAAGTGTCTTAGGACAACTTTTATGAGCTTTTGCTGAATATAATTAATACCTGGTCTGCTTTTCACAACGATTAATTTTGTTGTGAATTTTGGTGAAGTGTTTGTTTCTGAACCAACATTTGCAATACAGACATATTACAGTATATAATATCAGGACTCAAAAATAATTGTTCTGCTTGAATAGATGACTAATTTACTGCCAGATGGTGTAGTTGCATCATTTATCAGCAGGGCAGGGGCCATGCTTACCAACTAAACCTTGACCCTTGATGCCACATAATATTTCACATTGAGGCCAAACATGTGGCTCCAGCTGTCTAACCAGCCTATTAATAATAACACACTTAAGTTGTATCTGTAATTAAGATTAAGCTAAAACGGTTGGACTTCTCTTTCTAATCATATGGTTTATTCATTGGTTTCAAAGGTCTTGTAAAAGTCTAATTATATTCAAATTGACATGTGCTTACCTAGAGGGTCCTGTAAGGTCCTTCATCAGTTCCAGTAAATGAATATAAATAATTAGTCTTCATTAAAAAAACAAAAAACAGACAGCTCTTATGACCATTAAGCACAGCTAATTAATGTTAATGGCCTAAACATAAGGAGACCTTGAAGTCTTTCCCCTCAGGCCATTCATTTAGGAGGGTCAGGAAGTTATTCATAATGAAACAGCTGCATAAAATTAAAAAGATTAATATTGTACTGCTGTTACTAATACAAGCCTTTTTGTCTGACACTGAAATTGAGAATGAATACATACTGAAAGACCACTTTGTTCTTATAAGGCAACTTCTTAATTTTGTATTAAAATATGGGACAAAGTATCATGAGCTATGACAAAACAAGAGTACGCTACATTTCCTCTCTTGTCATTTAAGAGGAAAAAATGTACAGCTCAGATGTTATTTCTGAAATTTCCTGAAATTAGGTGAAAGGCATGTTATATCACAGGCTGTAATTCAAATATAGCCTTGATATTGGGGTGGTTCATCACTGCATTTCATTCATTTTCAAATTCAGTGCGAGTCAGTTGGTGTCAGTTTCTTCCTCAGAGCCCCTCTGTCTGATGATGAGGTGAGAAATAAACTGAGGTGACACTGCTGAACACAGATTTTAATAACCCTTGAGTTGTTCTGTGCGATTACATACATTTATAAAACAATCGTTCTCATCATTTTATGAAACACCTCAATAGTGAAGATCTCATCCAAACTAATATTCTGACTAAAATGAAAAGATTTTCTTCATGTATAATAAAACTGGCCTAAATTACGCTATATTACAGAAACAGAGTACTGTTCTCAAATATTTGTACAATTTTACAAATAACTGTTTTCAATTTTAATATTTTAAATGCCATTTATTCCTTTGATGGAAAATCTGAATTTTCAGCATTAATCCAGTCTTCAATGTAACATACTCTTTAGAAATTATTCTGACGCTAATCTAATGCTCAAGAATGTTTTATTATTATTAACAGTTGTGCTGCTTAATATTTTTGTCAAAACTGTGATTAATTTTTCAGGATTTTAAAAAGTGTATGAAATAGATATCTTCTGTAGCCTACATTATATTTATATACTGTCACTTGGAGCAGTTTCATGTGTCCTTGCTGAATAAATGCATATCGAAAGACTGAGTGACTGACTGACCCCAAACTTTTGTACAGTAATGTATTATATATTCTGTTTAGAAAGGCTTGTGTGTGGATCGAATTGCAGAATGGTTTTAAATGACTTCCTGAACCAGTTCACAATAAGTGATTCGCTAGAATTATTCGGACTTTCCAGCGCTACTGATTCAACAGCAGCATGTCACCACATCGACGGGGCTTCACCCGGAGAGGGCGTGTCGCTGGGGGGCGGGCAGAAGGGCGGGGCTTGCTGTCCAAATCTCCAGCGTGAGTTCACACTCTCTCCACTGCTCGTCCAGACTTCACCTGCGAGCTACGCACAGAGCGACCGCCTGCTCCGTTCAACACACTCAACCACAGAGTTCCCTCGATAGTATCTAACAACTCCCGACGTACAAATCTCTGTTGAAAATCTCTTCGGACTGTATAAAGGAGAGCCGGGGTTTTCTATAAGGATGCAATCGCGTATCTACCTTTTCGGTGCCTTCTTAGCAGCCGCCGTGTTTCATCCAGGTATGTCAGTTAATTTTTCATGTGAATATTGTAATTTCACTTTCTTGTTCTTTCATGTAACATCGCTGCCGCAATCCGAGAATTCTGTTGAACACGTTCGGTCCTATAGTGACCATTCGACTGTTTTCCTTCCTTACCTCAACACCAACAAGTTTTTTATTAGCCGTTGCCGTTCGTTGACAATCATTGCCAGGTCGTGTGTTGCACTTTTCATTTTTCCCACGTAAGGAACGAGAGGTCAACTCTCCACCTGACGAAGATTAAGCCATCTGTGACCGCCTCGGACATTCACATTCATTCATTTTATCAGCAGCAGTAGGAGACTGCGATAAAGCTTTCAAACTTAAAGGATTCTCAGTACAGAAAAGTGAATAGAACTGTTTAAACTTTTAGTGTGGACAGGTGACACGACTGACGACGTAACGTTGTTGATACTACGTGTTTCTGTTTCGGTTCAGCCGCATCACAAGCAGAAACACAAACAGCAGTGACATCACACCTGCGCGAGCTTCTGAAATCCCCGTCATAGATCTATTGTATGCGTCAGTCCCAAAAAGAAACTAAACGCGGACTTTAAAGGGGCGGTTAAGCTAAATAATAGTAATAATAATAAGTCATGTCATCCTTTACTCACCCTCATGTTGTTCTTAAGAATCCGCGTGACTTATTTTCTTACCAAGAGCACAATCTGAACGGTTTTTTACTATTAATAACCTGAAATTGTGTAGTCATACGATAGATTTGTATGAGAAACAAACGGAAAACACCTGATTCAGCCAGTGAGTCAGTGAGAAATTACCTATTAGTTTTGTCGATGTACGAATCATACAGATAGTGAACTAAATAATCTATTCACAATTAATCCCATTGTATGATGCCGATGACTAGATATACAGGCTAACTACTTTCATGATACTTTTATTGTGATTTTGCGTTCCCTTTTAAGCTTGATCGCTCAAGTCCCCATTCATTCTAATAACAAGCTTAAAAACGAACAGTATATGCTACTTTCTATGCACCCTTTGTTTTTGAAATGATACAGAACTATAATTTTGGGATTAACTAGCCTATCTCTTTTATAAACGATTGCATTATTTTGCGTTCTGGCATGGCTGGCGCCCAGCATGCGCAATTTATGTAAAATTAATCAGTGATTAAAATCTATGGGATTTTGGGATGCGCGTGAACACCGTCGCCCAGCTTGATTTTTGAGCGCGCTCTGTGTGCGCATTGGGGGAAAGAGAGAGAGAGAGAGAGCGCGAGAGGGTGAGCGCGTGCATGCTCACGAGAGGTTGCGGAGGTGGAGGGCGGTGTTTTACAAATTCTGTCATTTGACTGCTGTATGCTTTTATCAGTGTCACATGCTAGTGTGCTCTTCAAAATGTATTTGAGATGTCTTTATTAGTCTTAATAAATAGTCTTAATCTATGTTAAGTGGCAAAGTGATCGATAACTTTGAGCTGGGGGCTAGCTTTTCTTTTTGTAATTTGTTTAATGGCCCACTATAGATACATGTACTGCCTGATTCTATCCATATATCTGATTTGTTTCAATAATTTTTTTTTTTTTTTTCAATTTTAAAAGTTCACAGTTTATAACCCCGGCTTTACTATATATGTGGGTAGATATGTATATATGTAGGCGTGACACACTAAATAGACCTCAGACTATTTTTAAAATCATTTTCCACTTATAATTCCTCACATTACTTGCAAGGCCACACGTTAATTGAGAGGTGATTAATATTTTTTGCTTTGCAACTTCATTTGTCACACTGCAAGACCATTTCAAATTAAACTAATTGGTCTTTAAATGGCAAAATGGTATTTAAAAATGGTAGGGGAAAAGTGCCTATTACGAGATGTACAATTTCTCTTATAAATCCCTTATGCATATTCTTTAAAGCTGGGAGGTCGTTAATAGGAATAAATAAAAAAATCAACATGCTATTTGTCAACTACACCATATACTGTCTAAAAATACTTTTTTACTACGTTAGGTATGAAACTGTGTAAAATGTATAATATACAATAAGATTTTTTTTTACATCAGCTTAAAATTAGGGAAGCTCTGTCACACAGCAGGAAAATGCTCATCATGTGACATTTTCCAAAATAACTCTTGTTTGTCAAGAGCTTCGTTTAATATTATTGTAAGACAAAGAATACATTGTTGATTATAAATGCACTGGAAATTCATAGCAAAAATACAGCCTGAAATCAGGCAATTGTTGTGGGATTCTGTGTGATCTGGCAGGGCGATGGGTGTGGTTTATTCTCTTGCTTGGGGAACTCATACCATCCTTCAAAATTTCCGAGTGTAGTTTCTAAAAGACCAAACATGACATCTCTTGATTTATCCTGATGTAAAGTATTTCAGTATAGGTCTGTTTCCCCCACACAGACGTTGCTGTAAGCTATGTGGGCAGTTTCAAAGAGTTCTCCCCCACCCCAAACACACACACATAACCCGTAGCCTTTACTCAAAGGGTATTTGCCGTTATGCCCCTCTGGCTCTTTTGGGTTGTGTTGGAAAGGTCAGTTTCTCTGAAGTGCTGTCAGTAGGAGACGGATCACCTGTATGCAAACAGGTAAAGGATATCTACCATCTTAGCGAGCTCATTGGTTTGAACTTGCTCAAGATATATTCTACAGCAAAAACCTGCTCTGTGCAACTTCCTGAATACATTATTTAATTTGTCGATCATTAAATAACCTGGCTGATGAAACGTTTCCTTATTCTGATTATGAAGAATTTTTCCTCTCCTTCTAAAAACTGTGTGATTAAAGGACTGATGAATGTGGACTGGATTCTGTAGCATGCTTAAAAAGGTTTCAGTAATAGTAATATTTTCTTGGGTTTTGCTCAATGTGCATTTGCCCGTAAAATGCCCGCTTGGAAAATTTCTGTTGGGTTATGTTTGGGTTACTGAAACCACAGCGGTATTTTTATTTCCGTTTGCATATCACGACGTCACTCTGAATGACATATGACCGGTGAGCAGGAACTGAAACACTAGATGAACCAGAAAGCACATGCCTTTGTTTAGCACGAGAGATGGAAAAAAAACCTAATTACATCAAGACAGACACTAAACCGCATCTCCACCAGGAAGTCCCACATCTGATCATTTAAGCATTCAAGCGAAATATTCATGCCACCGTGGCCTGTTGTGGGAATATTTTGTCATTGTTTATTGGCTGGCAAGGGCTTGAGCTGATTAACGTCAGTTCCACTTAGATATCAAACAGGAAAACACATGTAGTGAAAAATTCATATTTGCATATTCATTTAGTTTAAGCCTAACTATGGAACTGTTTTCAGGAAGAGCCAATGGGAGCATATGGTAAAAGCTAATTTTACAGATTTGGGGCTTTGTGGAAGAAAGAAAAAAAAAAAACCCTGAGAGCATAGGCTAAGTGAACAATGTTTCATGTGCTGAAATGATTGTGGGTATTATTCTGAAATTATTGGATCCAGGCTCGGATGAAACAGGCAGTTAAGGTTTCAGAATGTGCTTTTGACCAACCGTTTAAAAGGGTTGAAGTGCCGAGGCCATTATGTTATTATTTATTCATATTTAAATCCCCCCCCAACCACTCAAGCACATGCACTTGTGCACACGTATGTTCCATCACAGGCTTTTTAGAGTAAATTACTTAAGCCATGTGTTGGACCAAGCATCTGCTCTCCCGTGAACACATGAACAAACATGTACATTATCCCTCCTTTGTCTTTCTTGTCCATCAGACACGCTACCCATTTGCTAATGGATTAATCGGAGCATTGCTAAGAAGGAAGACCGGCTGTCTGCACCGCCCAAAATGGCCCCCTGAGACTTCAGTCAGTCTTATCTACTCATCTGGTCTCACAACCCTCCTTTTGCCACATAATCGAGGGAAATGCTTACATTAGGTTGTATACGCCGATGGGCTGTTGTGTTGGTTACCAGCAGTAAAATGTCTTTTCCCAAGATTGCCAGTTGATAAAAGGCAGTCGGTGGTCTTAAGTGCCGCATTGAGGGAATATTGGTCTCTCGCATTAATATTGTTATGCATATAAGCAGTGTAGCGACGCACAGCAGGGAGACACAAGTTCAAAGCTTCAGAGATAAGCTTTAAATGTGAGTGCTAACTTTGTGTGCTGTATACAAAAAATGTCATTTTCACAGCGGAATTCTCATCTGCGTTATCAAATATGAAAGTGCCAACAATGTTTATTCAAGTTCTCCAAGTGACAGACCTGCTTTTCACTTTGAAAACACTCAAGGCTGAGTGTTTTCTGATCAATAGCTGTGATAGAACTGACTGTAGGCATCAAACTCACCAGTCGTCGCTCTTAATCAGAATGCAGAAAGAAATGTAGCGATTGGATAAGTTTATTTGTTATTTATTTATTAATATCAGTGATTCTTGCAGACCACTCACCAGCGGCATTTGGCAGCATGACAGGAAGTAAGGCGGAATGTTAATGAGTGGCAAACAAATCTTCCTGTCTTTTGAGTTTTTTATCCCATCTTGAGTTTAATGGGATGGTTTAAAGAGCCATAACTGACTCTTTTGGGCCACTCTTGCTCATTTATGGGCTGGTGATATAAATATATTGACGTGGCAGTCAATGAAAGGGTCCAGGGACGGCTATTGATTAGACAAGCATCCAATTATTTCTAGACAACGTGTTTTTTAACTTGCACTTTTTGGCGGTAATTCAAGAATGTGGTTAGTCGGTCAATGGCGAGACCACCTTGTGTCGTTCAATATAGCTTTAGCGGCAATTATGTGGCTGTTGGAATGTTATTTATAAGTTTGCTTATAGGCGCAAGAGTCATAAGTCACCCTTTCTCCAGGGTTGTTGGATCGATCAGTTCAGAGATCACAGTGAATGCGTTTACCAGTTGCGTTTATGAAGCATTTTTTTAAGCCATGCGTTTTGAGGTCCATAATGCCCCACAGAAAAGGATTTACATACATCAGGCTGCTTGTTCAACGTGTAGTGGCTAATGGTGGTCTGGCGGATATTATTTCATCAATGTCAAATGTTTGTCCTGGCATTTAGATCCATCTACAAAAGGTTGCGAGTTGTAGCGGCCCTTAGCCTGACTCCCTCCCGCCAAATCACATTCTGTCAAATATCCATCTGAGGCTTTGAGCGCTTCATTTCAAGCTGACATTCAAAGCCACACAACCTTTCTGGCAGCCATGGAGACGCACGATAACCGGATTCCCATTCTGGGTCCGTCGCTTTGATGCCTTCTGTGATGTGCAGATTGCATTTCTCCATGTGTGAGGAGACGTTCCTGCCTGCCACTCTCTCCTCTTTAAGTGACGCTTTGAACCCAAAAGGGCATGACAGAGGAAGGCAAAGGTTTTTTTTCTCCTCTCTTAAATCTGTTCAGAATAGAGTGAGAGAGGCGGATGGAAAGAAGGTTAGAGTACCCATGAGCTCCATTTGTTAGGGACGGGATCTCCCAGAGCTGTCAGGGTGAATGAGGAAGCACTGACGTTGGTTAAATCTATTAAAGGTAATGTGGGGTGAACCATGTGCTTGATGGGTGGCGGCCCTATTCAGAGACGCTCGGCACAAACAATGTGAGCGGAAGAGACTGTCTGAAATCTCAACATTTAGAGGTTTAATTGCTCTTTTCGTTGGTTCACAATGTTCCTGTTTGTTTGAAAGCCTTTCTCTTTCAGATTTGAGCATAAGGTAGTTCCATTTAGACGTAGATTCCGGTTACCGTTTGAATTTAAATAAAAAAAGGAATTAAAATGAATGGAAATTCAAATTATAGTAATTTTAAACTTCGTTTTTCTAGTCAACATGTATATTCCTCCACATATATATTAAATAAACTGACTAGTGTGGAAGAACACTTCATTTCCCAGCCGAATACATTATTGAATTGCTTGTTCTGACTGTAAACCAGGGTATTCCAGCCTTTACACATCCCTAATCATTCAAAACATGCATTACTCTTCTGTGGAACAGAAAAAACCCACTAAGAGATAAAAAAAAAAAAAAACTTCTTTTGAGTTTCATACAGTTTTTAAACAGTCTGCGGGTGAGTAAATGATGATAGAATTTTTGAACTATATTTAAAATTCAACCCTGGTACAATCAAGAAAAAACTCCTCCAGACAGGGTTTACGCATGGTAGAGTTTCAATTGCGGCTGAGGTCACCAGTGAAAGAGGAAGTGGGAGCTTTTTTGAAGTCAATAGGTCCATTTTAGATGTACGTCATCCATCTTTACCATGCGGTTTCTCTTGGTACATAAGCTCTAATGAAAAAGGGTCAAATGTTATTCCCACTTACAGTTTAGTGGCCTCTTTCCTCATGTTCACATCCCTTTTTAGCACCTCCCACTAAATCATGCTCAGAGGCACTGAACTGTTGTCTTTGTGTGCGTAAGTAATAAATTAAACTGGTTATGTGATTTAAAAGGGTTACTGGTGGGAGCAAAAAGGGAGTATGAATGAGGCTGTGGCTGGAATGAGTGCACGATGAAAAAATAACATTGCGGAGATGAAAACCTTGAACCCAGATCTCAAAGGAAGAAGTTCAACTGCAAGTTCATGCCCACTAAAATCACACGTAGGAGTATCATTAAGGATTGCCAAACAAAAGGGTTCCCAAAGATGCATGGCATATAAAATCAATTGCGACTCAATTTATTATTCCCTCTTTGAATTTCCGAAACGGCTTTGCCGCATGACTTTACATGCCATAGTCGGATAGCACTGGATTTTTTGACAGGTTAAACATTCAGTAAACCTCATGGTGAAAATGATTAGGGCAAGCAGCCGACCTGCTCCGCTCTCGAGAGGCAAGGAAAGAAGCATCCTCTCATGCGATAAATTAGTTCCAGCTCTCGCAGGCTGGAGGAGCTCCCTCAGAGCTCCATGTTGTTTTAGCGTGCACCGTTCTAATGCGATTTTAAAAGGTTGAAAGTTGGAGTAGAGGTAAATGGTTGATTATGTACACACAACCGGCGCACATCTGCTTCGGTTCACATCAGGGAGAAAACAAACCTGCTCCCCCCCCCCCCCCTTCCTGAACCTGCACATTGAGAAAGGTAGCCTAAGGGGCTTTTTTGACACCTCCCAAAATTCCTGTATTCACAAGTGGTTCTTTATATCACTTCGCATGCAAATCTAATGGTTGAGGGAGTTTTTTTTTTTTTATACTATCTGCACCTACATCACAGTTTTGCTGCTGCTTTTGTGATGTACCGCAGAGAGCAGAATGAAGCAATAGCCTTCCCTAGCCAATCTGGCTTTGTCTTTCTTCTCTCAGTTGTCGTTTGAGGGAAACTTTAGGACTGATCCGTCTCTCTGTTTATTCAATAAATCCCACCTCTGGGTGTTTGCCCTTTTTGCTCCTTCCCTCCCTCCCTCCCTCCCTCTCCTTAAAATCCCTTGTTTCTTTATTCATTTTGTGTGACAGCACTTTCTGGATTGAGCTCAAATTGATTTATTTACCATCCAGAGGGGTCAAGTACAATGGGCCCTATGTTAAAAGTCCCGTAGATGTGCGTGGAGGAAAACTAAGAGTGTGCTATGCTGAATATCAAGTCTGAGGAAGCTGTGCTTGTTAGAAGGCCATCTGAAGAGAAAATTGCTGGAGTGGTGTGTAGTATATCTGAAAGACACTCTAGGCTTCGCTGTACCAGTAGTCACCCCATGGCTTCCACTTTACTATACTATGCTAATAATCCTATTGACCTGTCCTGTAATTTTCCCCACAGCAAATGAGGCAATTGCACATCCAACATTAACCTCCACAGAAAATGGTTTTGTAACAGCTAAAAGCCATGTTTTTTGCCTTCAAAATGCCAGCTTTTTAATAACAGTGCTAACTGTTCTATTCAAGTGTTCATATTAGCCATTATGTGAACTAAAAGCCACTGTGCAATAGAAAGAAATAAGAAAGTGAAAAGCTGCAGTCCAAAACCCCAACCCCCTCCCCTTCTCTTTTTTCTTTTTTTTTATGATGCTAACCAAGCACTGTATATTTTTGCCTGGTCCTAATTTGACATTTTTAACACATCCGACAGCTGGTCTTAAAACTACAGTGATATATCTGGGATTTATTCATAAATGTATAAACATAAATAATTCTGCTGCTTATAACAAGTCAGCAGCACATTCAGTGCACTTTAAGAAGTCCACTTCATCTTCTGAAGTGCCGTTCCAGCGACATGAGGACATTATATATTTGAAAGGAACTTCGTTGCTGTCTGTTAGCATCCGTGCTGAAAGCTTAGGGTGATAGCACACTAAATTTAACCACAAGCTGACCAACTTCCACTTCTTTTTTACATCCTTATTTGGAAATACCTGTAAGCACATTCAAAGCGGTCAGAGATAACACCATTCTTGGGAGGTTTTCTAGTGCTTATCGTAGATCTCATACTGAAGGTATTTAAGCTAAAAGCCTGTGCCTTTGGTGTTCCCAGCATCTTAGGTGAACTATTTGCAGGTGAAGAGTTTTAATTCCTTTTCTTGCTCCTCGTCTCACACTATCCCCCTCTCGTTGGGGCTGCAAACACATTTTCGGAAAAGATTTCTTCAAGTGTGTTCCTTGGAGATAAGAGGCGATGTATTTTTCTCTGGGCAGTGTGCTAATCTTCTGCTGTTCTATATATAGTAGACACAAGCTGAAGTATTTGCTTGATTCAGGCTCATGCAGTGGTCTCATGACCACATTTTCGGCTGTCATTTAATGAAATTGACCTACGAAACACAATGTCCCTCACATGGATGCAAAACCAAGGATTTTCCATTTTTATTTCTCTGTCTGTTGCTCATTAAGTTCACAAGAGTTTGTCTTGAAATGAAGCAAAAGCTCAGAAAGCAAAACAGCCTCATGGTGTTGACGTAAGATTTTAGTCAGTAAAATGTAAAATGAATGACTGGCTGAGACAAAATGCTTTTTAGTCTCAAGCCCTTCACAACCATACTGAGCGCTGACGTCAAAGGTAGTAGATGAGAAAAATGTAAGTACATTGATGCTATTAAAGAGATGATGTGGCGGTGAGTTAATAATGGAAAGACTTTTGGGTGGACCTTACAGAACCCTCAAATAAAAACTGACTAATATATACCATTAATACTGCTTTGGAACAGATGTCACTAAAGAAAGATGCTTTTTGGTCAGTTACAGTTATTGCATAAGCTAGGGGTTAACTTCGCATACTGCTAACTCAGGCGTGTGGAAGGGTAACGTATCATATCTCTGTAAAGCTTTGGAGCATGTTTGATCCTTTTCATGAACTCACCCCAGTGCTTCTTGTGTCTCTGATGGGCCGAGGCAGCCAATGGCTCAGTGCTTTGACTGGTCCGTTTTATCTGCAGCATCAGACCCCGCACCATCCTGGACGGCAAAGTAGATACTTTCCCCTCTCAACGGCTAAACACATCAAGAATGTTTTCCAAATTAGGGATTCTTCTTTTTTTTGGTATAGGCATACTATTGACTGTAATGTTGTTTTACATATTAAATGTACAGTATTTACACACATTAAACAAGCTTGCATTGAGTAAATTATATTTACACCAGATTGCCAATTATCTGTCTATTTTTTATCTGCCAGTCAATACAGTTAAAAACAGAGCCAGAACAAAATTCACTGTTGTGTGTTTCCAAGCAGTAAATAGCAGTAATGCACAGACTAACGGTACATGTAGTCTCGCATCCTGCCTAAAATATTTTTTACTTATAAAGCTCTCTTTGTCGCATAATTTGCATTAACAACCATCTTGACTCAAAACAAACATGACTCGAGCAACTCGAACTCCAGCACGAATCTCTAAAGACAAAGCGCTCCTTCATATTCAATATTGTTTTGATTTTCTGAGATATTCCTCAGGTGTTTGCATTTTATTGGAATCCGGGGCTCATTTCTTGTTCTTGGCCAGGGAAAGTGCTTTTAAATCTTATCTTAGCTTGTGCTGTTGTGGTAACTGAATCCTGAGTGCCCCCAGGAGCTGTGTGGTAAAACGGCAGGGAGGGAACTGGCTGCCCTCTTCCTGGCTCGCGCTGCCAGTGGCTATGCTGCATCCCTCTGCATGATTGAAACTACAAAGCAAAGCTGACTTTATCTTCTCATCCAGTTCAGAATATGCCCTGGCTTTGTTTCCCCTGCTTCTAAATAAAATGAAATCCTACAGTATAGTGAAGCTGTAATGGTGTGCCCAGGCCTGACAAGGATTTGAACAAAAACATCAGGTGTCTGCAGGTCGTTCTGAACCGCCTGCTTTGAAGGAACAGAAGGTTTGGCTGCAGGAACCTGATAGTTGAGAGCTGTGATGTTTCTATGCAAGTGATATTTATGTCCTGCATTCATCTTCCTCTTTCTGTCCGTTCAATGCTTTCACACAATATTTCAAGAAAACGGCAAACATTCACATGATAAACACCCCCTTTTCTCAGCTGCTTCTGATTTCTCTGTCAGTCACTTACAATAGTAATGTTTATGCTCTGTTAGTGGGCGGTTGTGCAAAGAGTTGGGGAAGGCTCTGCTTTTCACGAGGCTTGGATACGTTTTATTTAAGCATCAGGTTTGTCTCAGATGTTTCTCCTAAAAGAGCAGCTTTATCTAAGGTATGTTAAGTTACTCAACCATCATTTAAAAGAAATATGAAGTTTATTAGTTGATTTATCTCAAAAGGTGTAAACAGAGTGGCTCTGTGATATTATCAAACCTTTGCTCTGTTTGTTTAAACATCATGACCTGCCCGACAACAGCAACACTGGCTTAACCAATGGCGTGTGATGAAGGATATTTATCACAAACCAGAAAACTTATATTTATCATCTGTTGGCTCTCCATTTACTCGTATTGCCATCTACGAAGAACAATAACAATATTAAAGCATCCTTATTTATGATTTATTAAAATTCTGTCCAATACAGCAGTGATTGTTTTTATTTGATAGTTGATAAATGACTCATATTAAAAGTATATACTAGTGTGGTAAAAAAAAAAAAAAAAAATTAACAATAATTTAAAGTGAGTTTAAATATCACAGCATTACTTTGTACAGGGTGGAAAAAATGAATGTTCGTTTGGTCTGGAAATTAGATTCCATGTCTAATTAAATATTCAGTTTTAGCAGTAGCTATTGTTAACTAAAAGTATTACAAATGATTTTTGCTAATTAAAATAAAGCTAAAATATTAATATTAAATGAAAAACGTACAGATGGAAAGTAACAAAATAAGAAAAAATTAAATAAAGTTTAAGAGATAACTAATAATAATGACAAAAGCACATACGAAAATTATGAAAACAATTATAACTGATTCTAACTGTATATATATAGTAATGCTAAATAATAAATGGAACTAAAATGGTACATTGGAAATCTCTAATATTTGCTCATAAGGTATCATGCATCCTTAATAGTATGTATGATTTGTTGAAATTAAAGGTAAAGCTCCACAAATTGGCAAGAGACATCTACTCCGTTCATTAGACGGGACGTCAAGTCTAGTCTTGTGCAGTCCATTGGGAAGGAGGCAGTTGGTGGGTGTTGGGACCAACAAAAATGACTCTGTCTTCAAAGTGCAATGCAGATGGCTTCAGGGTAAAATTCCATTTCCCCTCTAAAACGCACACAGACACACACCCGCCACGACTTCCCCGCCCAAATCTGACACACACCCCACAAACAGATGTGCTTTTGCTCGTGCACATACGCATTCGCACACACACAGAAGAAAGTAATGAAAAAAAATCAGCTTCATCGTTGCTTTTTTGTGTGCCAGCAGCCCTATTCAGGTGAATTCATAAGCAGTTGAATACCGCTGTTCCAAGGCCTACATCTATTTTTCAGCTGTGCTGTGTGCCACAATGGCACTTCAAATTTGAGTAGGGCTGATTTAAAAATAATCCACTATTCAAAATTAGGGCTTGAATATCATACCACAGTATTTCTGAAGGTTATCCTGTCTTTCTAGGCTTTGTTATCTGATAAAAAATTCCCCGATTCACCCTTTTTGCCAGGAGCACTGGGCTAAAATGTGCCGGACAGCCAGGTACCTCAACTGAAGTCAAAGCCTTTTGAAGTTTCAAGGCAGATTTCATTTCTTCATCAGATTCCCAACCGAGATCAACTTATAATGACTAGGCTTCATATTCTTTTGAAGGAGCAGGCATTGAATCAATTTGTATTTTAAAGAAAGGCCACAAGTGATATTTTGCCTCTAAGGCAGGAGACCGTAGACTAGCATAGTTCTCAGCGTGTCTTTTTGAAGATGCTTCATCGTAAATGTACACTGAAAAGGACTTTTAGAAACTGACCTTTTGGTTTTTCATGGCCTTCAGGTGAAATGCTTGAACTTTGGATCTAGAGGACTTGAATATCTTTAGCCAGAAAGGATCTGTGTCAGCTATATAAATCCACAGCACCTATTGGTTGGCATCATTGGTTTATTGGCTTTCCAAAAATAAAAACCAATATAATTTCTGTGTTTGCTGCATTTCAAAGACATCAGGTGTTCAAAGAGGTTATTGGAAACTCGTATTATATAAATATGAATTAGAACAAAAGAATGCACATTATGTTTTAAAAGCCTGAAGCTGTTATACAGTTGAGTGGTGTGGGAATGGTATTGCCGCCCTCTCTCAGAGTATTAAAATAGCATGCATGAGTCTAACACCTTCTGATGCACAGAGTAAACAGCGTAAATGATTCAACACATGTTCCCTAGATCCAAACCAGCTCAGAAACACTCTCTCCAGCTCTCATCCGATCATTAGCTTCTGCCTGCAGTTAACCGATGTGACCAGGATCTTAATGACTTCACGCAATTTGACTACATTACAGCTATGCCATCCAAACAGATGCTCTATGGGGTCCAAAGAACTAAAAAAATGTTTACAGTTCTGCACTACGTCTAGATTCATGCGTTGTCATTAAAAAAGCAGTTCACTCAGAAAACTTTTTCACTTACTCACCCTGTTGTTTCAGACCTGTGACTTTCTTCTGTAACTTTCTTTTTTTTGCCCTCGCAATTACAGCTGCAATTACAGTTATGTTGTTTGGATCCCAAAATATCGTCTTTTGTGTTCTGCAAAAATGAAGAAATACAGAAAAAAAGTTAAATGAAAATATAAGCACATAATTATAGCATATATAATTATAGTAACTGTATGGAGAACTTGCATTGGATAATGCCGTAAATAAATTAAAGCAAAAAATATAGGAGATAAAAAAAAAATACTGGTTTAGAATGACAAGAGAGTGATTAATGATAACAAAATGTTATTTTTTTGTATGAAAATTTCACATTATAAGTTGCATATGATTTAAAATGAAGAAAAAGTGTATTCGGTTAATGGTCTCAGACTTCTGGACCTCACTCAACAGTGTGTGATTAAAAGCAATTTAATTAACTACATGATAATGTAGCAAGTGTCTGAAGAAAATTGCAAAAATCTTGAATTTCCTTATTAAGGTGTTAATTAGCTTGAATTGATTTTTTTTCCCCCCTCGTGGCAGTAACGCAGTGGGCATTTTTTGCTCAGAGACCAGTCTGATTGCATAGTGATCTACAGCAGAAGAAGGGTCTGGTGTAATTGCCAAGTTTTGCAGAGCAATCACTACATGGGATTATAACTAGATTGGTGGCACTGCCTCTCAACCTCCCCTCCTGCCACCAGCATTCCCTCACTATACAGCCTCAATTTTGAGCTATTGTGTTTTTTCTTCCTTGCCATCACTTTCATGCTCCGTCACCATCTCTCTCTCCCACGGTTTCAATCTGCCTTTCTATGCATGCCACAAATGCTGCATTACCTGATGCTCAACATTTCATCTTTCTGCATATCAATAGAACAATAATTATCAGACCCGCCTCTGCTGTAAGTTTCTCAACACTATTGTTTGATTCAGAAGGCTTCGGTTTCCAAAACCCTCTGTATTACATTGTTTTAAGATTAGTCAACCCAATTGTATGGTTAAAGACCAATCCAATACCGATTCAGACTGTCAGCCTGCTGATTTCCAAAAAGCTTCAGTCAACTCTGAGGAGCTGGACTCTGTGGCCATTAATGGTCATCTTATCTGCTGAGAACTGACTGGAGAACCTGTTTAAAAACCAATCAGCGTGTGCCCACACAATCGCCTTTGTATCTCCCTTTCCCAATGTCCTCTGTTACTCAGGCTTACCTTTTGCATGATAAATTGGTTGGAACGGTTCACCCCACACAACACCGCTGAATCAATTTAGCCACATATGAAATGGCAGCTCGAAGTGCGAGACGGAGCACAGTAAAATAAACTTTCAAGGTATTTCATATTGAATAATGGATGTGCCAGAAGCCATTACAAAATCATTCCGTTTTCCATCCTCCCGTCGCCAGCAGCGAATACGAGATGTTTCTGGCAAATACGGTAATAAAGCAAGTGTATGATTCACAGACGGCAAGATGCTTTACTCCAGATACTGTGATTAAATATGGATGTTCTTCAATATAGAGACTCTCAGAGAAATCTTTTCAGATTAACGCAGATCCCTGTTTGCCACTCTCGACTGAATAGCTGCATTGTACCATATGTGATATTCTTTGTTTGTTCTTTGCTCTTTCATTGAGGGGCCACCCGTGCCACTTTGCTTTCACGGTAATCGCAAATGGCAGCGGTGATACATCATTGTACATAAGTCTATGCCATGTGTCACCCCCCCAAAAAAAATCCAAAAGCTCACATGGATGTCTAAGACGACAAGCAAAGGAGGGAAGCACAGTCTTCCTTGGCAGCAGCTTTATTGCTCAAACAGAGGATGTGCTCAGTGTACTAACGCTTTTTCTGTCTGTCTTTGTGATTGTGTGCGTCTCCTTAAATGAAACCTGTTACCCAGGCAAACAAAACCCATTTGCTCAAAGCATTTTTCTGCTTGGTGAAATGAATTTGAGCTTCTACAAGCACCACCTAAAAGGAGTCTCAAGACAGCCACGTAAAAAAGAATATTCTGGGTTATGTAGTCAACAGAGCTCGTAGCATTATGTTGATTACCATAAAAATTAATTTACTCTTGTTCCACCTTTTTAAAGAAAAAAAACATGCAATCTGTTACAGGGAGACATTTACAATTGAAGTGAATGGGGCCAATATGTAAATGTTAAAATACCCACTTTCAGTAAGTAGAGCCTCAAGATGTAAGCAATGTGTGTAACTCCAGTTTTACAGCTTACAAGTTACAGCACAGCCATTTACACTTAAACCCTAAAATGACTTTAAAAATATGATTTAAAGGAATAGTTCACCTCCTGCACCTCCACCAAAAAATGGCATAATTTACTCACCCTCTTGTTTCTTTCTTAAGGTGAGCTCAATATATTTTGAAGAACCAAAGAGTCCTCGTTGACTTCAATAGTAAGGAAAGTCAATGAGCACCATCCACAGCATTCTTCAAAATATCTTCTACATAAGTTCAACATAAGAAAGAAACTCATACCTTTGAACAACTCAAATAATACTTGTTTAACAGAAGAATAAATGTAAGTCCTTTTATAAAATGATAAGCTTCACATTTTTCTTTTAAATCCTTCAAATAGTGGTCCATTCATTGTAAGCAGTTCAATTATAACCTGGAATTTTTTTTTTTTGTTTTTTTTTTTGGTAATCAACATTATGCCAAAAATGTCTTTAAAGGAACCTGACTTGTATTGAAGTACAATTCACAATAAAGAGTATCTGACCCAGAGGAGGTGTAGAAGGAAGGGCGGCACTGCTCTTGAAGGATTTAGATAGACAAGCAATGCTCATGTCTACCCTCTGATGTTAGAGACAGCATAAATTTTATGGGCGGCTTCTGAAGTTTCTCTTTCTGACCTCCCACCCCTGTCTGCAGAGAATTTCTGATATCCATCTTAAACACACAATCTCAGCAACCTCAGTTTTGAAACTCGAGACACAGCAGCCTAGAAGTCACGCTATTAATTTACACCTTCTCAGTTCTAACTAGCGAGCATTTCTGCCAATTATATCCATGACACACGGAAGAGACGAAAGTGGCTCCTGTCGTTTCTGTTCCTCCGGGTATTCACAGTGGTCCAAATATATCTCCTCTGATCCGCCAACCTAATCAGAGTTTCATCCATCTCTGGGTTTTGAAACAGCTGGATTAGCCTCTAAACCACAGAAGCTTAACGGGTTCCAGACCGACGCGTTCGGCTTTGTGTTTTCTTGTGGAAACGATGGTCTCAAATGTCAAATGTTAATCACTGACAAACATTAAGCATTTGCAAGATTCTCTAAGACAGCACTTCTGTACGTAATAGGATGCCGGGAGGTTTCTTTTAGAAGATTTACTCAATTCTAACTGTTTGTTTGCGCGTGTCCTTTTTTTCCATTAGAACCAGTTAAATGATTGATTATAATGACACACAAATGGCTTTGGCCTAGACAGTGAATCGGGTCTCCAGGCGAAAGTCTGTGTTTGTGTGACTAATGCAGTGATGAGTGTTGTTCTGGAGGAGTTTGAGTGAGCGTCTTTTAGATAAGCAAGGAAAAAACGAAGTGTGAAAATAATGAGTGTTTGGACAAACACAATCAAACGCTCGTGTAGCTTTGGAAATTACTTCCTCCATTTTCTCGTACAGCTTCAGGACCTGAGCAGAACTAGCGAAGTAGAACTTCATAGAACTTTCATGAAACTAAATGGCCCTCATTTGTTTACATCATCACCTCTTCGTGATTGGTTGTGAGTTATCGCCGTGGTCTGCTGTTCACTCCTTTAATTGACTGAAACTTGTTAGACATAAATGTATGGACGGCATTAGCATATTTTAATTATATGAAGATCCACCTCTGCGCAGCCCAAGAGTAATTTCAGAGCGGGAGGAAGATAAACTAACGTGTCATTAACACACATCCTTTATAACAAAACACGCACACAAGTACTCAGAAGAAGAAAGTCATTAATTTATCTCAACATCAAAGTTCTTCCACACAGTACTCTCTCTCTCTGTGCTGTCTTGGAAGAGATATTAACATTGTCTGCTAGATATTGATGGTGTTAAATCTTCTAACCCTGAAAGTAGAAGTTCTACAAGCTCAGAGCTTTTATGTTGACTATCAGATACATATTAGGCACAAAAATGGCTGAAATGGTCAGTTTAAATCTGGTTAGCAACCAGTTAGCCAGAAAAAAGTTGTCATTGACATTCCTGTAGTTTAGCAAACTATGGTTCTGCCAAGGTAATGGGTTAAATTTAGGAAGTTCAAAACGGCATATTTTGGCTGTTTTTCTGAACAAATAAATTGACAAAAAACACACTATATGAATGTTTTGCAAAATAACATAATTTCGAGAGGATCACTGGGCGGCTGGCAGCCTGCTATGCTAATCATCCCTCGTTAATTCGCACCCAATTGAATCATTTCCTCTTCACTATAAATATCCCAGCTTCCATTCTCCCGCACCTCGCTTTCTTGCACCCTTCCTCCGCCCCTTCTCCACCTTTTCTCTCGTAATTCATGCCTTTCCACGGAGGGCAGATATAGACCGAGCCGAACGCCGAACTCTTGCCCACGCTAGGGTTCAAACCATTAGGGTTCGGAGTTCGTCGTTCTCCCGGCTCGCTCCCCAGACAGCACGCCAAATTCGCTATTTCATTTACTATGAGGAAAGCGTGAACTCTTGAAATTTAACTTGAAAAACCATGTTGAAACCCCAGTGTTTGGGCCAGGATGTTGGCTTTACCATCTGTATAGCAATGTTACTAACAAAACCAATCCTTAAAAAAAGTTTTTAAACAAATAAGAAAAAAAGAAAAGAACTGTAAAAGAAATGCTTTGAATAAAAGTGTCTACCAAAATGAATCAAATCAAATGGAAGCAGTTTTCAGCCACAGTTACTGCTATCTGAACTATGTTGTTGTTGCTTAAGATTAACAGTAACACTTTACAATAAGGTTTCATTAGTTAGAATTCCGTTAACATGAACTAAGGATGAACAATACTATACTAATGCTAATTTCAGCATTTACCAGTATATTATTAAAGTCCATAAGATAACTGACTGTGAATTTATGGACTAACAATGAACTGTATATTTATTAATTAACATTAACAAGGATTAATAAATGTATTGTTCAATGTTTGTTCATGTTAGCTAATACATTAATGGAACTTTATTGTAAAGTGTTTCCAGATTTACTAGCTAGCTATGATAACTAAGAAGAATCGATTAAAGCTTGAGGCTTAGGAAGACTTGATGAAGGAGATCTTTGCTAAGTTTTGGCTGTTGAGACAACAGCGTCAGAGATGTGATCTCTTCTGGCTCGAGCACAGTGGCTATTCCTGGCACCTCACTCAGCATTGCTGCTGTCCCCGCGGTCGGTTTGTTGTCACAGGCTTGCGGTGTCCCACACAGCTCCGTCCTGGGTTTATCGAAGCTGGTGTGAGTGGATGGATGATTCCGGAACGGCGAGTCTGATAAGGCATCGACAGGCTTGTGTGGGCTGCAAACCGCCTGGAAAGAGCCTGCTAACCTCTTCCAGAGCCCCCATAACATCTCCTGCAGGGCTTTATCTGAGACTCCCAGAGACAGGGTGACCTCAGTCCTTGACTCACCAATCTCTCCGAGCACTCCCCTTTTGATAGCGAGCACAACACTGGGCCCTCTGTGGCCAGCGTCACACACACCTGCCCCCCTCCTTTCACCCCCTGCGGCCTGCTGCCAAGGCCATCAGCCTCTGCTTGGCAAAACAGATGAAATGGAAGAACGAGAGCACGCTGATATGAGCCACGACATCAGCCCTTTCCCTTGTTGCCATCATTCCCGTCTAAACTCAACTCTGACAGCCCTCAATGGGCCTTTCATGCGCCTCAAAGGTTCCTCTGTCAGTCCGTGTCTAGAGTTCATATTCTGTGATGCCCTCTGTGGGTCAGAGTTCTCCAGTATTTCAATCTTGCACCCACAGGCACACTTCAAGGGTCGTATACAGTCGGTAGCCAGATCTTTTTTTTTTTTTTTCGTATCGTGCCCTTTTCAGATACTGTGACTCATCTTAGAATGTTGACAGATTGTTTGGTCATTCTCATTTCCTGCTCGTTCCAGTAGTGCTAACGATACAACTTTGTTTTGATTCTGTGTTGGTGACTCACATGTTTAGCACTGATGAGTCTGTAACTCCATTCATTGGTCTCTTAAAAGCAAGACCTGTGGAATTTCAGGCACTTTCCTTTTGCTCGTATTTATAAAAATAAACAATAAACTATAAATTACTTTTACCACAGATAAAGAGTATTTATTTGTAACACTACGAGTACCAGAGGAATAAGTTAATACGTGATTTTTTTTATTTTTGTAATTAAATAAATTATGTATATTTTCAAAATGACAAATAAATGGGAATTTAAAAGACTGTGTGTTTAATTTGTTAATGTAACAAAATAATGAATTAATTCAATAACAAAGAAAAGCATTTGGCAAATGGACTGTTCAAGGTTTTTTCTTTTAATGCGGTTTAAAAGTTGGTTTTCGAAGCATTAGCCAGTTTCTTTTTTCTCTTATTTATCCATCAAATAAAAAAAAACATTGTCTATTTATTTAAACATTTAAACTTGAAAAGTAATTTATTTGTTAATCAATACATTGAAAATGAGTTTCTCCATTTGATTGGATTTCCTTGAGCATGACACAAAGAAGACTCGCAAAACACCAGTTTATTAAATATTTCTACATTTTCAAATTTTAATATTGAATTTATTAATATTAAAAATCACTTCCATAAAGTAGTTCACTGTTCTAATGGCAGAAAATTAACATGTCAGTATAGTAGGAAATGCTCAGTTTCTGTGTAAATCTACTGAAATCACATGAATGCTAAACTATGTTAATCTGTCAATACTGTTAAGAACTTCATGTTGTAATTATGAATTATAATCCTGCACTAAATAGATAAACATCTTATAGCAGGACTTCTTTTAACAAGCTCTCAACTGGCCTCTATGTTCCGTCTCTTGTGGTTGATTTTTAACGATGACCTTCCCCGGGTCGGTAAGTCTGAGAAGACAGAGGATTGTTTCTGTCAGCCTGGTTTTAATCCTGTTGTGGTTATCAGCCCTAGGTCCTCATGCTGAGAGGTAGGGGTGTTTCAAAGTGAAAGGGGTGGGGGGGTGTGGTTTGATGTGATCTGGGAGGACTAACGGGAACACAGTTCCTCCTAATGACAAACACTTGCTCTTTAAAAGAGCTTTGAGATCAACGCGGGTTCTGTTACAGCAGCCCATAGGGAGGTCAAACACACCAGCACCCTCTTTTACTTTCTCTTGATTGTGAACAGACAAGCGTAGACTTTGGCATCCCTTGGGAGGGTGTGCGTGTCTGTTCGGACGTATTTCAGAAGCAGGAAGCACTTTCAACCTTTACTGTAGTCAATTTAGATTAAAGGAATACATTCCAGGTTCGTTACGAGCTAAGATCAATCAACAACACATATGGCAAAATGTTTGCTACTATAAAAATACATTTCGACTTTACAGTGAGACGTGCAATGAAAGTGAAAGAAGCCAATCCATAAACATTAAAATACAGTTTCGATAAATATGTAAAAGGATGGGCAAAAAAACCTCACTAAACTCAAAATTAAACTACTGTTCAAAGTTTGAGAAAGCATGGAATTGCTTTTGAAAAAGTTTTGCTTTTAAATCCTCCAAATATTTGCCCCATTGACTTCTATTGTCATTGCCTCATCGTAACTTCCATTTTAAAGGAAGGAAAGAAAAAAAAAAAGTATGGGAAGAGATCTGAGATCAGCTAAACTTGTACTGAACCTGGATTATTCCTTTAAATATACACTCAAATAAACCTAGAGAAAAGAAGATTGAGCCCCTCCTTTTCTTAAAAGATGCTTTACAGGAGCCCAGTTTGACAGGGTGTGCCTGGGGAGCGAGCCACCAGGGTGAGGAGAAGGATACCAGTGGGTGGTCCCCCTCACAAGACTGCATTTTAACAGTCGATGACTTCCCCCTTAGCAGTGACTAAGATTGGTCAGGTAATAAGGATTGTGACATTTCAGAATCTGAAATCTTCATTTTTACAAAGCCACGCGCTCACTAATGACTACTTGATTCGTTCACCTCATATTACACATTCTAGAAGTCACCTCCAGCACCCAAAATTAGGATGGGTATGTGCCAACTTAGTTCTCACACGACAGGGTTTTCCCTTCAGAATTAATGTTATAATCCCTCTTAGATCTTAATTAGAGAGCGTTTCACGCATGCTGTATTTAGAGGCTGCGTGTTTGACGCTTCCATCCTCCCCAACCCAAATCCAGACAAGATGGTGCCATTTTAAGTCAACCATCTAACACAGAGGTCGGTCCCTAAAGCTGAAACCCTGCTTTGTTGAAAATTTCATATGTGGTAGACAATGTTTATGTGTATGTGCCCATAAAAACGGCTCTTTTTTTTTCCAAGTAGTAATCCCAGCAGCAGAGAGGTGGGAACTATACTGGAACAGAGGATCACGACCTCTTTCGAGGCCATGAAATGGGCCATTTTTCAGTGCTCAGGTGCAATACTGTGAGTGATGGCTGGGAATGAAGGCTAATGGAATGTGTAAATGGGAATGTGCTGTTGTGGTGGTCTGTGCCTTTAAGACTTTAAGCTAAAACACAGACACACACACTACTCTACTTAGACTGTAATGGTATTACCATGATTGAGGGAACCAGCAATTTTATCAGACCAGCTGCTGTTGGGATCCGGATACCATCTAGAACCATTATCTGCTGTTATCCTGTAGTAAGAAGCCAAGATTTTATTATTTGTCTTTGTATGGCAACAGTGCAATATCCTGATATCTTAGCAACAGCATCCGGCGGTCTCAATGCATTGTGTTATGTGATACATTTTATTTTGTACTTTGTAAACATTTTTATTTGCAACATTCTTTTTTTCCCGCTTGGGTCAAATGAATATGTCCTTCACCGCAGTTCAGTTTCATTACTCTCACAGAAAAGTAATAACTCTGGCCTGGACGAAGCGATCAGGTCTCTGATTTTTCTCCTGTCCGAAAGGAATATAAATATAGCCAAGCCCTCAGGTTGTCAGGGTAACAACTGCACTCCATAGCTTGCGGGCATGTATAGCAGAACACAGTAAATCAATCCAGAAGATTCCTCGACTTGAACAGAATTGGAGCCAGTGAACAGTAATGATGACTTAAGCAGCTGGCCTTGTCGAGGGGCTCCGGATGACCCCGCTGTGGCTTTGAGCAGCGGAGCAAAAAAGTATCAGCTATCGCCCGCTGGCCTCACCCGTGACTCCTGCTGCTAGAGCTGTTTATCTGACCTCTCGACCTTTGATCTGTGGGTTCCCAAGGTGCGCCAAGTAGGGGCCTGAAGGACTTTAGCAGGGGGTTGGGATGTTCTGTTCTCTCTCACCTGTTGGGCATAAATCATAGAATATGTGCACTACGTTTTAAATATTTAAGTTTACATTTACAATATTTTAAAATATATTTAAAAAATACACATATTCAATAATTTTATATATATATATATATATATATATATATTATTTTATTCGCTAGTCCTTTCCACAATGACAGCATCATATGTACAGTATGTGACCCCTGAATGCTGTTTTTCATTCCCACTGTCCTTGCTGTTCCAGTTGAAATCTCTAACTATAGACTCTCAAGGGTCAAAGTCAATGGGGGACATACTCCAAGTTCCTGAAAGGTCTGTAAAGGAGATATTACTCAACTGATCACCGTTTGTCATGCTATGACAGCAAATGTATAGTGTGTCCTTTAAGTTGTTGTCATTGTAGGTTTAAAAAAATATCTACTTTTAAGGATGAACAATATTAAAATTCTGGCAAATACTGATTAGCGGAAAACCATTTTCATTTAACGGTCAAAAACCAATAACTTAGAGCTAGGTTTATGGTTAGTCTATAGTAGTTTTGAGAAAGTGTATTTAAAACAATAGAACCAGCTAGTAAATAGAATTTAGCTATGAGAAAGTGTATGATGGCGTTGCCAGGTTGCAGCACACACCGATTACGCCCTTATCTCTGTCTATGACTCAACCTGCTTGCACGAGTTTGTCTTTTTCCTTCCTCCGTCTTTCTTCAAGTCAACACACACACACAGCCAGACGTGATGAGATCACCAAATACTTCAAAATAATAGTAATACATGCAGCGCCGTGTGCCAACAATACAAACTATCCGTGAGTGGAGGAAAGGTTTAATAAAAACCACTATTCCAACTCCCTGGGTAAACTCAAAGATCAATGGCTTCCTCTGTCACATCTTCACACACACTGGCTTGGATTACTGCAGAATCAGGGCTTTTAGTGCTGGATTAGGGCTGTGCTGAAAGTGAACAACACAAAAGGAGGTCTGATAGTAGAAGACCGAACGCTAAATCGGCACAGCAGATCCTGGAGCCAAGTTAAGCCCACAGCAGACTTACTCTGGAGGGGGTCATCCTCATTAACTCTGCCAGTTATCGTGCTGAAGCAAGAAAGAAGAAGTCCACGGGCTTCAATTAACTCGGTGTTACTGTATTGAACCATTTTTAAGACGACACTGAATGCATCTGTAATAGGATCGGATCTTATTAGAATGGGAGTCTGCAGTCAACTTTTGGAAAGTTGGACTTGGCTAAGCAGCGTTTTGGGCATTTACATGGCAGTGGTGTTGGCTTGTAATTAATGTTGTGTAGTGTGTAATGAAGGAAAAGGCAGCCAGGTAAGGCTCTGGTGTAAACCCAATACCATCTGCTGTAATTTCTTCAGTGTTGTGCCTATATGCCCCTAGGCCTCCAAGAGACCCTTTTCTCTCTAAATGAGATTAGGCGAACATCGCACCATTTGCATGTCTTTAGCGTCGTGGGTGGATTTGGAGCTGAAGTTGGCAGGTGGCTTGCACCACAGAAGTTGCACATTCACCATAACTTCAGATGAGTGTTCTGTACAGCCTCCAGAAAGTTTTATCGCCACCCTCACCCCTCAGGGTTTCTGTCAGCAGGGATTTTGACTGTTACACAGTTCCCATGTGTAAAATGGATAAGATCGTACAAATTTAAAAAGGACATTCTGTCTTCATTTAATCACCCTCTTGTCGTTCTAAACCAGGTTGGTTTTCTTATTCTGTTGAACACGAAAGGCAAGGTAAAATTTTAAGATGTTAGGTAGTTGCCAGGGTACCTTTTTGTCTTTGTTTTTAAGTTTGAGGATTTTCATCTAATGATTATATTAGTTACTAATAACAATGCTAAAAATCTCCTTGGTGCGTTCAGGAAAAGTAACAATGTCTGATTTGTGGATTAGTTGTTCTTTTCACATTTCTTTCAATGAATCATTCATCTGTTTTCAAAAACGGTCAGAATTATTCATTTACAATAATCCATTTATCTCGAGGGCAAGATTATCAGTGAGTAACAACTTAAAAATTCATACCGGTCATCCTACAAAGTTTATTTTAAACATTACTTGAAATTTGTAAAAATGCATGTAAAGGTTGTGATCTGTACAGTCATACATTTCACGGAAGAAATGCAGACATACGGGTTTGGATTGGCATGAGGGCGGGTAAATGATGACATTTCATTCTAGGTGAACTAATCCTTTAACTCCTAGTATAAATTGCACACATCGCTTGGATCTGAAGTCGAACAGAGGAATGTGTCTCCTGGATGCACCAGCAAGATATTCGGCCAGCGTGACTGACACACACAGCGCTAATGGTGCATGTCTCACACTTCTCTCTCACACACGCTCACACTAAAAGGCTTACACTCCCACAGGTGTGAAATGGTTCCAGTGTGTAGAAGCACAAGGCATGTCAGGCAGTTCTCCAAGTCTGTGTTGCTAAATGGTCCCCAGCCATTAAAACATCTTCACACTGTCACTCATGCCCATCCTCACTTCCTGTCTGCTTTCAAACATGACTTCCTCCCAGTTCAACTAATGGGCAACAGAGCAGCAGAATGGAAACCTCAGAGCGAATGGCTGTTTTTCTCATGGGAACTTTTCTTTTGCAGCTATCGTGCAGGGGGGTTGTGGGGTGTTGTCCATTCCAGGCACACTGCTGGCCTTTCACCAGCATGACACGGGAGAACAGAACGAAAAACCGTCTCCGCTGAGAAGACCTTGAAATTTCAGTAAAACAAACACACAGATGATCAAGAGCAAGAGTTATCCTTCACCTATCCCGCTGCTGGTTATGGTTGGGAGCTGGATAAAAAAAAGAGGCCTTTGGCACCAAACACTTAGTTATTAACAGGATTCTGCATGGATACACTGTGATTTTTCCCACCCTGCTATTCTCCATAAGGCTATGGAAAACTGAACACTGCCAAAAGTGAGACACAGTGATTTTTGCTGTGTCAAGACCTAGCAGTACAGAACACTGACTTTAATAGAGGCATGCGTTCACTTGACGCAGTATCCCTGAGCGTGCTGTATAGCACAAAGACCTATTAAGTGGAAACATTGGTTTTCATATTCCGTTTTTTCAGCTTTGGTGAGCTGAGTGAGAAGTACATGTATTTGAGCTAATAGTTGTGTCCCAAATGACATACTGTACACCGTACACTATGCACTATGTACTCAACTGACTAGCAGTTTGAGGATTTTTACCAGAGGCTGATGGCTCCTCCCCTTTGACAGCTTTGACAGTGCATTAACACAGTTCTCCTTTTTTGCTAAGCTAAGTTCATTATCTGACTATTTGAAGTGCTTTTTTTATTCCTGAAATTTTCAGTGTGAGCACTCAAATGTCATAAAAAAAGTGTGTAAGTATGCACTTGTGACACATCTAATATGTTACGCAAGGCAATGAAAATTAAAAAGCCACAAACCCTAACAAAAAAAAAAGCACAGTGGAACTCTTTGAGAATGAGCCTTAACTCATGTCTTTGTAAATGCGCAGTTTGAAAAGTTGCGTAATTACATACGAAATCAAACAGTAGTGTGTGTAATGAATCATTTCTGTTGAGGAAATGATTCACTCATAAAGGCAGTCTTTTGCATTGTTAATGACTGAATCATTATTTTTGAACAAATCAAAATATTAAATGAGCTATCCGGGCCATGCTTTGGCCTAAGTAACATAAAAAGACAGCATTAACTTGGCACTGACAATTAATTTTCAATAAAAATTCATAAACTTGACATATTTTCTCAATTCAAAGGGTGTAGCACAGGAACCAGTCCTAAGCTCGCTTTCATTCCTCTTTTACCCTTTCGGACCAGCGCCTACTGCTCAGTGGGGAACATAGCCTGAACTGCGGTCAATCAGAGCCTACACCTGAATATATAAACAGCAACATCTGCTCACACAGTCGCTGTAGGGATCCAGTAATGGGAGGATGCCCGTTCCCCCCGTTATCTGGCCACTGTGCTATTCAGATGTTTGGTGTCAGGTTCCAGATGGACCGTAGTCTCCTTTGTATGAGTAACAGACGCAGGGTAATGATTCCACTGTGTTACCTGCACTACTAAATGAGATTGGGGCATAATGATGCCCTGCAGCAAGTCTTTACTTACGGGGAGGTGTTGTTGTTGTTGTCGTTTTCCAAATGGCTCTGCAGTGGGTTTAATAGCGTTTCATTAAGGGAGGCAGACGAACACGGATTGTGATGCAAGGCTCAGACTGGTTTCTTGAGACTTCCTGGAAGCATGTGATTCGCTGCTCCCATAGGAAACCCTCCAACCTGCACACCATGCACATAATGTAAAGCATTACAGAAATTATTGCAAAGTGCACTTACCTGCCTTCCGTGACTGATGGACAGTTTTTATTTTTTTATGATCATGTTCTTTGCTTTGCTCTGCACTTGTGTTCCTCCATGTGCGTATATATGTGTGCGTTTTCATTTTCTTCCTGGGCCCCGAGAGTGGTATGCTTCTCTCTGAAGAGGGCAGATAAAAGGAGAGAGGAGAATCACAAGAGCCATTTTGACTTTTTCCAAATGCTGTACTCTGACTCTTGAAAGATCCGCAAATTTTTATGGACTAGGGTCTTTTTCCACATATAGAGTATAGGGTGAGCTAGTGAGTCCACTATATGTGTTTAAGGACATAAACCTCATTCAGTACATTATAAAAACATTACACTTGTGCTGTTTTATGGTGCATGTAACTGCAACATTAAGTATATTTTACATGGCAACCATGATTTTCTAGTCCATTTCCAGTTAGGGAGAGGAGACATAATAGAGGTTGAGGTTACAATTAGTCAACCTGAGTTGAACTTTTACGTGGTCGAAAAGACATTGCAGCTAAGCTTGCAGGCAATTGCATACTTTATCAATTGCTATTTAAAATTTTAGTTCTATAGCAAAACATCCAAGTTTTGGATAAGAGAAAAAGAATTCTCTTTAACAGGTTGCACCTGCAAAAAAGAGATCAAAATGAAACGCAGAGGGAGGGGAAGGGACACGGGAGCTGTTTCAGGCTGACGCACAATGCTCAGTTAATTTGCTTCTTTCTTTTTTGCTCCTCTGTGTGACTGTTTCAGTCTCTGCGTTTGGCACTGTTGTGTTCGAATGCTATGATAATTGGATTTTTGTTTTGTTGTGGCAAAGGGAGTTCTATGTCAAAGAGTTTTCGCTGAATGAAAAATTTGATAAATTCAGCAGAGAAACTTTGCGACTTTTAGAGTGAGTGTGTTTATGTGTTACAGAAAAGTGAGAGAGCAATCCTTGACATTTCAACATTCAAGATGTTTTTTACCTTTTAAAACCTTTCATTTTCAGTGACATTTCCCATGTGTCACCTGTATAGCCACTCCTACAAATGGACATGGCTTATGGATAATTCCACAGCTATTCAAGTTGTTTTTTTTAATCTACTTGCTTCCTAGTTCAACTTCATTGCGCAGGATTCTCTTGAATTATGGACAATGAGATTGATGTAATTTTTTCACCTTTTACTGCAGTAAAATTTAAGATTGTTAGAGTACAGATCCCTAGTGGCACAAATCCTTTAGTAGTATATAAGACTAGCTCTAAACAGACTAATATGCTAATAGTTTTGTTCCGGTAAATAACTCTTCCCAGAAAGGTCTGATTAAAATGCTGTCCATAATTACTATGGCTGCTTCCTTTTACACTTGTGCGTTTTTAAGCAGCCTAAAAACCCTCTGTTTTGTTTAAAACAGCATGCCATAAGTGAAGATTGTCAATTTCAAATGTCGTAATTTGAGTAAGTGAAAGAGGATAAGAACAGGAACTGCACTCTGTTATATAGACCATAAATCAGAAGTGTTTCTGATATCACAAACCTTAAGAGCACAAAATTAATTAACTTGCAATTTAATAAGTGACATTAATTCAGTATCCGCTCTGACTGATTCGGTGAGTTTATTCAGTTCAAGAATTCATCAGAGTCTTTTTGAACGATTCTTTGCAGGGTAGTTGCACACTATATGGTTTTGAATCACTCAAAAGAATCATCTGCTCACACAGTTTTGTCTGTGATTGAACCTAAATGGAAAGATGTGATCTCTATTACAGTGACTTGTTGTTGAAGACCAGAATTGTCTGTTAAGAAAGTAAATAGGGTCGGTATGGATATGACTTTGAGATCCTACTCAACTTTTCTCATCATCTGGATTCATTGTAGACGTATACCTTCTCTGTTACCTTTGACACCTATTGGCATAATCCCGATGTCAGGGCTATTTGACTAGAATACATACATTGAATAGCAAACATGGCGAATGGTAAGGAGTGCAAAGGTTCCTTAAGCCTGGAAGAAACTTGAGTTCAGTGTACACAGACGCAGAATGAATGCCCCCCTTGAGAGTGTTTTGGCATAGCAGAGTGGCCTCTGGATTAAAATGCTGGCCCATGCCTCAGTGCAGAGACAAACCTCCGCTATCAATGGGATTGAAATCTCTCCGTACAGACAGGAATGTAGCAGTGAGCACTGGGAGTGCCAGCATTGATCTGAAACACCCAACAGAGGCACAGCAACAGACTGAGAGGAGAGGAGGAGGAGAAGAAAAAGAAAGCTGGTTGTATGATGATGCTTATCCCTATGAGAGTCCAGAAGCCCCGTGGTTTCTTTCTCAGCACGTTCACTCTCTCGCACGCTGCCGTTCCTCTCTTCTTTTCTCAGTGTGCCCAATGAACAAAATAAAACCCTTAATTCCAGCTCGACATATTCTTCTCCTTTCTTCCACCACACGACCACATCTGTCCCAACCCAGTCCTGGTACCCAAGGCAGTGCGACTGAAAAATATTTGCATTGATTTCTTTTTTCATCGGATTGGATCTTGCATCAGTGAATGTTATCACCATACTCAATTCAAAAATCGTATCGACTCCAATAATAGTCATTTGGCCCAGTTTACTTAATTTGTCCTGTTATACAGCCCTCAAAGTTTTCCTGCAATTTACTTGAATTGAGTAAGTCTGTTTGGTTAGTTCAACGAGGCAGAAATTGCATCTTTCCTGCCAGATAAGCCCTTTCGGGCATGTGTTGCTGGCAGTGCTATTGAGAAACCAGCTCTAACATAGTTAGGGCAATTATAGTGTGTTTCTCGCCCTTTCACATCCATGTCACTGTACCTCACACTCCCTGCCACCTGTTCAGTGAAGCACATGCTGTGCATAGAGATGAACTGTCTCTGTCTGTGTCTTTTTCTTTGTCTCTCTCTCTCTCCATTGCCTATACACGTCAGGCATTACAGGTGTGATCGAGTGAATCTCACAATTGTATCCAGGTCACAGTGTACTCTAAAATCAAATGACAAAGAAAAAATGGCTGAAAAGCAAACTAAAGTTGCATGTATGGCAACATTTCTTACTGTAATGCATTTTGTAACAATTCTTCTCAATGGTGATTTATCACTGTAATGGAGTAAAAAAAACATAGATTACAATTACACTTTTGTATATGGATTTATAAACGTATTAAAGCATTATGGTAATGAGAATATAGAATTTGTAAAGATGATAATCTAACAGGTTAATTTAAGTATTGTATGATTACTTATGAATAATGGAAATGCACTTAAAGTGTTTTCTTCTACAAAAAAGAAGCCTGAAGTCAAATTTCGGCAGTTTTGTAATCAGTGATGGCTGATGGGTTTTAAAATAGAGGAGGCATACTAAATTATTGCAGTCTGGCGAACTGGAGGATTTAAAGGGCTATTTAAAGAAAATCCACTTTTAATAAGAGTGAAATGTTTATATTCTTTATATTGATATTGGATTGATATACGGTATGTACCTATAATAAATACCTGAATGTTTTGTGAGACTCAATCCAATAGACGCCCATGGTGTTACAAGCCCTATCGTGTAGCATACCACGTTTAACTGTGTCACCATCCTGGAATGTTTGGAAGCAACAGACACTTCTCCCAGCCGTTAAAAATTCACATAGTTATGAAAAGTGTCCTTGCAATGCACCGACAAAGGGCCATATCCCTACCTCACCTCAATGCCTCGGGCTACGTCTGTGTGCCTAGAAAATAAGCAGCATACTCTAAAAAGAAGCCCCTGCCTTAATAATAGCAACACGTATTCCTGTTCCAGTCTCAAACTCTCGACCTTCACTTCAGTGCATACTGATGTCTATTATAAGAGGTCTGGTCAGACACACGCAGGTCTCCATGGTCCTCTGCAGGGTTTGCGTTTGTTTAAGTGGGTTGTTGAGTCAGTCTGCCTGCATAGTGCTGCGTTAAAGGTGAGAATGGCACACTGCCCTGTAGAAGATGGATCAGTCAGGGGGGAATGCACATAAAATAAATTTTGTTCACTGTTATTTCGATTAATTTGTATGCATGCATTGTTTTGCCGCCTGATTCACTAAAGAAATTATGCAAATCGTATAATGACAAAAATCTGTAGAATGCAATTTGCGTGGTGCAATTCCCAGTCTTGTGAGTCCTGATTCGATTTCACAAGCTTTGGATTTGATTTCCATTTCTGATTCATTTAGCTTATATGAAAAACATTCTCTCTCTGCAACTTCTGTAAACAAACAGGTAGTGTTTCACATTGCATCAAATCAGTATTTATGATTCATTTGGTGGCGAACCACACTAATTGCTGTGTTTTTGATTCAGTAAACAAAAATGGGCTCATAAGAGTCATTTATATGTGAACCCAACTACACTAAATCATGCCATATATTTTCAATTTACTAAAACAAAACTGTGTATATGATTCAGCGATCACTTTGTTTTTGATTCACTTGATAAACTAGATCATGCTGTGTGTTTTCGGTCTACTTTCAGAAGTGGATTATGAATCAGACTACACTGGTTCTATGATCAGTTAGTCATAAGAATAACTTTATAACCGAAAGACATTCTTGCCATTTGTTTTTGTCTTTTTATTGCATATTCAACTGTGGTAACATGATTTCGTTTGTCAAATCTCTTTTCTGCAGTGGAGGAGTGCTAGAGTCAGCTCTTTAAAATGCCCAAAAGTGCACTCATCAACTTTGCACCTCTGATGTGCGTGATTTAAACCCTCATTTGATGAGCTTTTGATGAATAAGTGCTGCCATGATCAATAGAAACTTTACATTAGCATCCCTTTGTAATTTAATGCAGTTTTCGGCTTACTTATCACCAGAAAATAATGAAAATAACTTGATTTAAATACAACGTAGCACTTTTTATGCACATTTGGCAACTGGATTGCAAATTTTTTTTTTTTTAGTGACTAAGATGGTCTTCATTGTGGCTAAAACTGTTGCTCCTCGACACTTTGGTGAATTCTCCCTTGATACAACAGAGCAAAAAGGCTGGAGAGAGAGAGAGCGAGACAGAGGTTGTGCATGGATGAGGCAGCTATCCTCTGAGAGTTTCTGCTCTTCATTTCATCAAGTCAATTATTTCAGCACTCCAGGCTCTGTGCCCGTCCGCTCCTGAAAGCCTCGGCCATGGATGGGTCAATTAGCCTGCATGCACCACCAGAGGCCCTCTACAAGGAGCAGGATATGAAAAAAGATGCTCTGATTTCTTCGCCTGCCTGAGGTGTAATGAAGACTTCCCTAATAAAGACACTGCCCTTGACTGAGCCGCACACTTGCGGCATACCTACTGTTCGCTTCTGAGCACGTAGTCACGTCGGTGTGTGTTTGTGTGCTTCATTACTCTGCGTGTGCTGGCTGTCTTAATCAATTACTTCTTGCTTGTTAACAGCACTGGGGACCAGATTCAGTGGGCGAAGAGCATTGATCCCCAGTTCGCATTTGCATCCGGAGTGGGTTGTTCTTGTTCTTGGCCAGACTGCAGTCTGTAAACTTCTCTGGATCAGCTTAATAACCGATCACTTACTTTCTCGCCCAATGTTCAGACATGGCGTGATGGATGGGAACTCTTTTAACGCATAGTTGTACATTGCTATTAGAGTGTCTCCATCCACAGGAAGCCCATCAGAGTCTTAATCTCTCTCCCCACTTGCCTCATTATTATTTCATGTGGTTAGTCAGAAACGAGAGGTATTATGCTGACAGCGTGATGGTTTTAGGCTAATGGAAGGGCTTGTTGAAAAAGCAGAGTCAAGTTAATAGTATGGACGCAGCTCTGCCAAAAACAGATTTCCTCTTGTCAGTACGGGATGAAGTCGTTTTAAATGGTGTTTATTAGACTGCTGTAGGCGATGTTCCTCCTCAGCAAATGTCATTAACGGCCGTCTTGCGCTAGTCGTGGAGGAAGGCCAATTATCGCTGTGTGCCGTGATCCTTGAATGTGTGTTTTTCCATATGTCTTAATGAAAACAGTACACAGAGGCACCGTGCGGTGGTCGATTCAACTCTTACGGGGCTGCAAATTTATTGGAACATAATCAAAGGCACATCTACTGCTTCTAGAGAACTGGCCCTGATCCTGAACGAAGCTTTGCTTTTGGTTCTCTGAGCAAATATTTGCATAGTTCTCAGAGGAAAGTCACAGAGCTATGCCCTGCTGAAAATAAATGGAAGGTTTGCTGCTGTCAGCACCACACTTCTAATTAACTAGCTTAACCAGTCCCACGATCAACCAGTTTCACCACAAACCAGCAGTGATCAACATGAACCAATTCTATAAACCTTCACAAGTTAGGGTTTTGATACATGCATTCTTTTTTCATTGCAACCACTCAGAACGCCCTTGAAACAATGCAAAATACTGGATAAATGGAAAATACATATTATGCTGGTAACTTAGTACAGGTTTTATCTGTTCTTTAGCTGTGCAAGCTGCTGTGTGGTTCAAGATTGAATCAGCTAGAAATATACAGTATTACCAACCTATTTCACTACAAACAGTAGTTACCATGGATTTGTTACCCACCATAGATGGATTTTCCAACTGGAAATCATCTCAGTAGCTAATATCATAAGGCAAATTGGATGAAAGAGACTCTCAGTGCATCTCAGTTCAAACATCTCTGTAGCTACGCTGCAGTCTCCAGGACCGACGGATTCCAGTTGAAATCCGGACATTAAAAGGGAAGCGAGAGCGAGGATGAGAGAGTGAAGGGAGTTGAACAAATAGCCCCTTTGACAATGCTCTTTCTCTGCACTGTAATTGCTGTCGCCCATCAGAAAGATGATTACATCCACGCCTATCTAATGCTAACACTCTCCTGACACAGCTCGCTAAACCAACTGCTTTATGCATGACCATCGCTGTCAGTGTACCGTTGACAGCAAAGAGCACTGCCGCTTAATGCCATTTTAGAGATGGAATAATAGCTAGCTTAACAAAATAGTGAGGAATGAGGTTGAAAAAGAACAGGCAAAAGTGTGTTTCCAGTCAAAGCAAAGTAGTAATTATCTGTTTTTTTACTTGTTGGATAGGCGACCACTGATCAGAAATGTGGGTGATTTAGCTTGACTTTTTTTTTTTGTGCAGATGCACTGGACAAATCCCTCAATTAAACTGAACAAACTACCTGAAAAGACTGATGGTGGCGCGAACCTGGACTGATGTTTTCTATTGATGGGCATATGGTTTACAGAGGGACGGGTACCTTCTTGATTAGGGTAGCGTATTTAATAAGGGCGCTGAGCACCAAGCGGTGTGACTTTTTCACAGCAAGTCCTGATTTAAGGGCTAGAATATCAGCCAGACTAAATATTGAGGTATTTTATGCATATAGATATCAGCCAATTTGGAAAAAAAGCACTATCAAAAAGATATATAATATCTATCTATTATATAAAATTGTGCCGTAAATATAAAATAGTTAAAATATGGCATATCACACATATCTTTTAACCACTGAATCTGATACGAGAAAAGTCCTCAATATACACAGTCGATCAAATCACAAAGACCTGCTATTACTGTGTGATTTTTCCTGTGGATAATGTTTACCTGCTTGAAAAAACCATGGATCCTTCTGTCAGCTAATACCACCATAATTTTCATGTGGATCCATGGCTCTGGGCAGGCAAAAATATTTGATTTAGAAGATGAACAGACTAACATTAGAAGAGATGAAAGCACCTTGCCAATGCAAATACTGTGTTTTATTAGCGCTGGTGCTCAGAGGCCCTTAGCTGCTAGATTAGGCTCAACACGCTATAGGCACAGAATTATCAATCGTGAACTTTCCGCAGAACTTTTTAAATAGTAATTTTTCTTCTAGAAGTGGGGTTGGGTTTGCTGTAGGTATGTTATGTCTGGCTGTGGAGGCTGTTTATAATGGGGAATCAGTAATAATTTATTTATTCAAGCTTCAGGTCAGACCTGTGGACAACCTCTTGGTCTCTCTAGCGTGTCTCTCCGTGCGTAGTAAAATGCCTCCACTCACACTTAATAAGACTTCAGGAGTATACTGATGTTAATTACGGTGTTCTTTACATTCAGATCACTGAGCTCATCCCTTCTCCCCTACTCCAATTCTCTCTCCTTTATACATTAGAAATATATATATTTTGATAGTCCAAATTCCCTAAAGTAGACTATTGAAATAAAGTGTTACCTATATTTTCATTGAGAGTTGTATGTCTTCAAGTAAGTGTGATTATATGCAGAAGATGGTTATTATGTTGCATTATATTTGATTATATGCTGTGCATATTATGTCTTCATTGCCTAAATGTATGCATCACACATACATTATAGGGGTGGCATATATATTTTTTGCAAATATAATTTTGCCTGTGTGTGTCAACTGTATGTACAGTATATAATGAGAGCTTGTTCTTGCTCTGTGTCTTGTTCTTCCGGCATAAGATTTAGGCAGTGTGGATTTAGGCATCATTCAAGCTAACAGGGAGTCAATACCCAGCAGCCACGTTGGGTGATTCTGTACAAAAGCACATGCCCTGCGTGTTTGCAGCTGGTGCGTCTGAGAGAATCCACGCCTAATGGAATTCCAACCAATTACTGGCTTTAGTCGGAGCTTCATTAATTCCATCAAATCACTGGTCTGGATGCATTTCATTCACTTTCCTTTAATTAGACAGGCCTTAAATCAATTAGAGTCTAGGGCTGGCAGCAAAACACCACAATAGCACCTTTCTGATGGTTTTTATAGATTAGGAACTGCTGAAAATACTTCCCTAGGGATGCCTCAAAACCTTTATACATCAAACAACATTACTTTTACATTAAATGCACGTCATTATTGAACAAAGGCTAGTTTAATATGTGAATGTCTGATACAAAGTTTGATGTTAGTAAAACCTGCGGCGGATCAATTTAAACAAAAAATAAATAAGTTGGCAGTGTTGTAGTAGCATACAAAATCTACTGCATTGCAGTGGGTCTTTCTGGTCAAATGATCAAAAGTCAAGAATCAATCATTACGAAAGTGTTAACTCAGCACAGTTTTACCTTTTCCCACAGGTGGAGGCACAGCATTCCAGGTTTATGCCTCCAGATACATTTCGATTGGTATTTTACTGCTAATACAGCAGTAATTAGAGGAGATGGGCAGGAGATTCAGAGTACTTGAGCAAATTACAGCAATGATCAATAATGAGAATGCATACATTTTTTTTCCCACCTGTCAGAGTCCAGATTCTATATGCAGACGTACCAAAATGGGACATCATTTTTAAGTTTCTGATTTATTAGGGTGGCATTTTGGGAGGTACCTCGCAGTCCAAGTCTTTGAGAAGGGTGGCAACTTGCATCCCACATTAAAACAGCCAGCTGAAAGCAGAATATGATTTTTTTATTAAATTCGATTGTATTAAATTCGATTCGATTATAGTGTTTTTAGAGTTTTACACATTGCTGCCAAAGAGCTTTACGAAAGAAAAAAAAAAGATAATTATATTTAACAACCTCATGAGAAAACCACATGCAACAACGGCAAGAACAAAAATCCCTAGGATGTTTAAGTAGATAAAGTAATTGTAGCTGTAATTTTCAATCCAGTCAGGAACAGTGCTGAACATTGAGTATGTTTACATTTCTCCAGCTCAGATACCGTTTTGATACTTTCCTTCATATACAGTACAGTACAGGCCAAAAGTGAAAACATCTTTTATATTCTAGTTTCTTCAAAATAGCCACCCTTTGCTCTGTGGTTTTCACTTCACAGGTGTGCCTTATCAGGGTTAATTAGTGGAATTTCTTGCTTTATCAATGGGGTTGGGACCAT
>JAUMHQ010000065.1:9816842-9837420 GCA_032361165.1 Enteromius paludinosus | reverse complement strand
CTCCTTCAAGACTGTTGGAAAACCATTTCAGGTGACTACCTCTTGAAGCTCATCGAGAGAATGCCAAGAGTGTGCAACGCAGTAATCAGAGCAAAGGGTGGCAGAAACTACAATATAAAAGATGTTTTCAGTTATTTCACCTTTTTTTGTTTTCATTCATAGTTTTGATGCCTTCAGTGAGAATCTACCAATGTAAATGATCATGAAAATAAAGAAAACATATTGAATAAGAAGGTGTGTCCCAACTTTTGGACTGTACTGTGTGTATACATATATACATATTAATATCTAATATCTGACACTATTATATCTTTAAATAGACTAAATTTAGTCAGCTCCATCTCCACTTCCTAACCCTTTTATTGCACAGATGAAACAACTAAATACTACAGTTATAAAAAATGGACCAAGTACACTTGCCTATTTTAATTAGAGTGTGCTGTTTTGGAGTGCGTGTTGAAAAATCTGTATTTGCCAAATTCAGGTGCGTTTGATTATGACCAGTTTACCATGCTCTAATCTTTTTGTCAGCCTGAAGTCAACCTTGGTCTCTCTAGACTGGCTAAAGAACTTTAGCGTAAAGCCTTAGATTTATAAGACATTTTAGAATCACAGAAGCATATCTGACGTCAACACATTCTGATGGTTGGCAGAGAGTGGTGGAACCGTCGAGTCATATTCAACGTGGCTTTATGCCCAGCAGGTTTTAAATTAAGGAGAATGTTGAAGTTATGAGGCGGTGCCAAAAGCTCTTTCGACGGTCTGTTTGAGCGCAAGCAGAGTAAGATAAACACTGAGTGCTTGTAAGAAGCTCCTTCAATCTGCTCTCATGTTTAGCCGCTAATATGTTTGGGTTTGATCATGGGCACGGCAGGCGCCGTTTGATGAATCGCAGGCTGCAGAGCGAAGCGGAGAAGGCATTGATTTCCCCAGTGCCAGTTCTTTTACCTCCCTCTCTCCTAGCATTGCTGGTCTCTGTGAGGGGTTTCGGAATCCGTGGAGCTGATTTAGAGGAACCGGAGAGCGCAGAGTATTCCAGCTGTCAAGCTCTAGTGCTGAGATCGGTGGTCTGAGATAATAAGGGTTGTCACAATATCAGAATTTTTATAGTTAATGCCAGTGAAATTTCATGTATATCAACTCCAACACCAAAAATGCTCTCTAAAGGATGAACATACTTTTATAGAAGTTTGAAGTCAGCAAGATGTTTTTTTAAAGAAATTTGCAAGGATACATTAAGTTAATCGAAAGATTTGTAGAAGGTTACATACGTTTTTAATAAACTGCTGTTCTTTTTGAGTTTCTACTCATCAAACAATCTTAGGAAGGAAGTAAATCAGCACCTACTTCTATTACTGATGTAAGTGTATTGATTGGCTAAACACGTACAAAAACGCCTTCACCCACCATTATTTAAAACATACCTTGTAGACATTGTATCAACTTATTTCTATTATAAAAGGGATTTACCTGAAGATTTCATCTACGGCGTTTTATCTATGACTTTCCCTTCTTTCAATCGCTCAATGTATACGTCGCCATTCCATTTCCATTATTGTGAAACCTGTGAGACACAAAAAAACACAGCTCCGATCACAACATCTGTCACTTCTTTGTACCCATTGTCGGTGCAAATGCAATCCTTTTAAACGGTACTGGGAAATAGTGTGCGCAAAATCGTCCCATTATTTTAGTACTGTACTTTTAGTTCTGGGACTAAAGCTGTGCGAAAGGCCCTAAATACATTATGTGAACATCCAGTAATAAGAACAAAGCAATACATTGTTAGCAGTGAATGGATTTCTCTTGTCAGATCTCTTCAGACAGAAGCAGAAGGCCTCTTTGTCACCATGGGAATGAAAATGACATTCATTTGGGCAAATTTCTTTTTAAAAAAGCAAACAGAACAAAACACATGAATAACATTGCCAGGAATAAAGCTAAATTCTACTGTGAAATTACCCGGTGGGAGAAAGTTGACCCTGAGGATAGTACGAATGCTTAGTGAGTATTAGCACTAGTAGTTTGGTGGAGCACAATAAAAGCACTTCAGACACAGTGAATCATCTCTACTGCTCCTGGTGCCACCCAAAGCACGTGCACAGACCAAAGTTTATTCTCTTCGAATAACAACACACAATAAAATATTATTTGATACAATTTAATAAAATCCATGTATAGCAATTAAAACATTACATACTGCAGTATACTGTAAATAGGAACATGTTTATTTCCAGATCTGCAAAGCGTGCTTTTAAAATTTCTGTAGTATTTCAATGGGACAGTGGGAACAAATAATGTCACAGACTCAGACTTTCTGCAATCTGATAGATGTGGTCAGCACAGGATGTTTAAATAATGTGCCAACTGGTTGTAAGCCATTTCTGAAATTCAGAGAGTGTAATCATTCAGATATGTTCTGCCTGACTTCACTTTGGCTCTGTATTTTAATATTCATACTTAACACTTTTCCCTCATTATGCAGAGTCATGAGAGATTTTGACACATTTTAGCTTTTGAATGCTTTTATTTGTCTTCATGTGCGAGGCGACAGACTTTGACACAACGCTTTAGGTTACGTTTTGTTGCAAATGTATTTATGTAGTATCTCATGCTGTTCTGAGCTGAATTACAAATACACTGCGAGTTCTTAGAAGAGCATTATTGTCTGGTCTGCAGTTCTTGAAGTAGTTCCTGTTTTTTAAAAGCAGGACTATTTTTACATTGACGCAAACTTAAAAGCTTAATGCTTGTTTCAGAAGACTTTAAAAAAACAATGTGAGATGCAATACCAGCCAGAGTCTGAATGTAATTATGAGTAAGGCTGTATACTAACAGCAGTTGACTGGTTGACTCAACCTTTAACAATTACTGCCTTGCTGCAAAGACAATTGCACCTATTTTTTGACGACCAAACACATTTTACACAATCACATTATTTGCATGACAATTAGCCATGTTCCTTTTTAAAGTTCTCATTACTTCTCATGATCCAAGATGTTCCTTCTACCCAAGAACACACAACAGTTTGTTAATTCCATTGCAAACTAAAATAGAAACAGGAAGTATTTAAGCACATGATTCTTTATTGAATTAAATACCCCATCTTCACAGAAGCTGACTCACTTCCTGATTGGAAAAAAAACATTGCACCAACATGATTGCAGTTGCTGTGTGCAAGATTGCAAGTTGGTTGCAAGATTATAATATCCAGCTGATATGAAGATACCATAACAATCACTCATTAAAACATGACCATGCCTGAACAAACACAGCGCATCTAAATTGGAATAGCCAGCTACAGCTCTTTCTTTGTCCATTTTTCCACTTTTAAAACCATTGTTGCAGCTCCAGGCTATTCCAGGACACTGTTTATCTTTTACTTCCAAGGTTTTCCCACCAGAGCCCTGCTTTCAGTTTCAAAATGGCGGCTGTGTGAAATCAAAGAATCATGGGAAGAAAAAAAGATTTGTTTCTTTATGTGAATATCATGTGCCTCAACACTTTCTTCTGACTGTTGGAGAAAATATGACCTATTTTGCTGGTTTAAAAAAAAATGGTTCAATCACTACAATGTTAGGTCTAACCCAGCAAATCAGACCAGCCTGACCAGGTTAAGTCACCAGCTTACACCAGCAAACCAGTTTTGGCTAGATGTTCCTTTCAGCCTAGCAATCATGTTTTGTCAGGTTTTATCAGGATTAGACAAAACCTTCCCTATCTAAATCTCCCTCATTTCTTGACTTTATTTACTGTCAGGATCTTCCAGCAGATTGCCTGTCGTCATGGTGCTATCTAACCTGTGTGGGTATCATGTGTCTGTGTGCTCCTGGTGTATTTTAGCACAGGTCCTGTGTGCTGTCCAAACAATCAGTAGTCTTTAGGTGCATTTAGACCCCGCTATGTACACATAGCTATCCACACCTGTCCTTTTCGGCTGTCATCCTCTCAGTTCTTCCACAAGATTTATTATGAGCTCAGAGCTTTTAGCAAAAAAAAAATGTCTCGCTTCTGTCATTTATCAGATCCTGTTGAAGTCAGAGTGCCAGACTGCCAAGCTTTTTAAGGGAGCAGTTCCACCAAAAATGAATATTCTGTCATCATTTAATTACCCTCAATTCTTTTCAAACCCATATTCTTTTTTTTTTTTTCATTTTAACACAAAAGGGGGATTTTGAAAAAGTTATTTTTCAAGTTTAAAGTGAAGATGTCAAAAAGGACAAAAACGTGTGAACGCCGGTTTCTGCATTAGAGTAAAAAAAAAATAAAAAATTCTTAACTCATATGTGATTTTATTACTACATTTTATCTCACAATTGCTCATTTTATTTCATATAATGAGACTATTTATCTCCTGCTTTTTGGGGAATTTATATCGTACTATGTGATTTTGTATTGCAGGATTCTAGCTGTGCATTGTAAATTTGCAACGTAATAACTGACATCTTTACATTTTTATTCCATAATTGCAACTTTTCATTATACTGTACCATGTGACTATTGCATGACTGTGATTTTATATTGGACAATGTAGCTAAATATTATTTAATTGCAGTTTTAGGTTGTACAATTAAAACTTTATCTCACAATGTAAGATCACATGTTTTATATTGTAAAATTGCAAATTCATATTTCACTTACCTGTTATTTTTTTTTACTCTGTGGTGGAAGCAGGCTTACAAAAAAATTGAAATCAAATTCTCATTTTATGTTCAGCAGAAAAGAATAATAGCTAGCCCACTGGTTTGGAAAAACATTTTCTGGGGGAAATATTACTTTAGCCAACACTTCAGCTATTGTGTGCATATTGATTGCTTGTTTAATGCCAGTACTCCTGTATCTGGAGGCAGATTGGAAAGCGCTGTGCAGATTAGTCTGTATTTAGTTGTTCAAAACGACCTGTTCTGCTGAACTGTTGTGTATGTGTTTTCTAGTGTGCATCTATATCACCGATGTTGTTTCTGCTTATCAGCTCTTTTATCCTCTGCAGTGCAGCCACTCGTCAATATTAAAACTGCTATCACAATGAAAAGTTGCGAGAATGGGGAACGATTGCCCTGGAGGCTAGGCTGACTGTGTGCGGAAGAGCGGTTGCCTGCAGCTCTCGTCTTCAGGTTGACCAGAATTTGAACTTTCGTTGTTCAGACTCTTTGATTAGTCTCTCTTGGAGATGGAGCGCTGATGGAAGTGGGCGGACCGTGAAGTCCCTTCAGCCCTGACCTTTCAACCCCCTATACTGCTTTACCTAAATCTATCGTGCCACTGAACATGGGGCCTCATTGCCATGACAACCTCACCAGGCATTAATAAAGGCCCCTGCAACCTTTAAGTACTAAGTTAGGCTCAACATTCAAAATCAGTCAACAATTCCTACTCCATTCAAACCGCTACTGCGCAAACATACCATCTCGTTTCACAATGCCAACCCTTTCTGCGTTCCAATCTATGATCGACTGTTGCTGATTGTCAGCGCTTATCTGCGTAAGACAGTTGGATGTTCACGGTGCTCGTCAACAAAGTGACAAACAGCGCTGTCGTGTCGGCAACGGAATGATGCAGTGCAATTTATCATTCCAGATGACAATGTTCAGCTTCCACGTCTGTCATTTAATTCCGTGCCTAAAAGCACACGCTAACGCAGAGACAATTACAAATACATGCACTTCCCGTGAGAGAATTCCAGACCGGTTATGTGTTGAAAAAACGCTGCGTGAACATAATTCATTGGTGCTGTTGCGTTGACTCGCGCCTTTTGTGCTTTCAGAATCCGCAAACACGTCTAATTTAAAATTAAGATGCATAACGCGCACATCTTGGGAATAATCAAAACAAGACCTCAGCTGCCTATCCTCCCTCCCATTTCTTGTTGCTCTGTTTCAGAGTTGAGATAATGCCCTGATGTTTGTGTACGCGCGCGTGTCGCATTTGACAGTAATTTCTGCCGATGCTTCACATGCGCTCTGTTTGATACCAGCCCGCCATCTAAAACAGGATGTTCTTGTCTTGTATTTTCCAGGGAGCTGTGGGCAGACGGTTATAGGTCTGTACGGTGAGACCATAGAAGTGCCATGCAACAATGGAATTAACAAGCCAAATGGCCTTATTTTCACCAAATGGAAATACGTGAGTGTTTCTCTAAGCATATGGGCTGTTACTCTACCCTGCTAGCCAGTCTGGGTAGCCAAGCAATATACAGCTACTCTCATCCTCACATTGATTTCTAATTTAAATTGCTATAGGTGTTGAATGTGTGTTTGTCGGTTTGCTAATGATCCTGTTACCTCATTTAGGTGAAAGATGATGGCTCTCCAGGTGATCTTCTCGTGAAGCAGTCTCAGAAAGAAGAGGCCACAGTATCTGCCACGGATGGCTACAAAAGTAGAGTTAGCATCGCCGCCAACTCCAGCCTCCTGATCACCCGAGGCTCATTGGCCGACCAGAGAGTTTTCACCTGCATGGTGGTGTCTTTAACCAACTTAGATGAATACTCTGTGGAAGTGAAAGTTCACAGTGAGTATTAAAAAAAACACACACACGCACAGCGTATTAATAAATAAGAGCAAATGAGAGAGGAGAATAGGAAAAATCAAGCATCGCTTCAGTCTATGATGAAACTGAAAGTAAGTGTCAGATCTCAAATTGGACTGGAAAGGGGGTGTAGAGATGTCAGATATGGGAGAGAATAACATGGGTGATCCACTTTTGTAGCCTTGATCTAGTTGCATGCTTTTAGTTGGATACCAGCGAAATGATATTGATATTGTGCACGTTGTTCCACAATAGATCAGAAAGATTGGCTGTGCTCGGGAATGGGTTGTGCATACTAAGCAATGTATACTGCATATACTGTATATACATATACATTATATATGTGTGTGTGTGTATATATGCAGTATATATTATTAGTATGCACAATCCATATATATGTAAACATGCACTTTTAGTGTGTTTTAAACTAAATTCATTGAGTGGCATATATTTATAATTTAGGAATCAAGCTATATTCAAGATTGTATAAAAAAAAAGTTCTTACTTTGGTGCAATCAAAAATGAGTCACAGATTTTCCAGTGCATTTATCACACTGAAAATACCAAGTGGGCCAAGTAGAGGGCATTGTATTTTGGGAGACAATTTTAGTCACAGTCCACAGTCTGGGTAGCTGACATTTCAAGCACTTTGCTATGCACGAACATTTTAAATACATATAAAATATTTGATTTCATTTGTATGATCCACAGAAACTAAATATCCAAGCATTCAAATGCTAAAACTAAAACGACCCACATTCTACTGTATGCATAGAAGCTTTTTTGTATACTGTATACTGGTGCACGCACAGTGTGCTTATATGCTTTATCAAACAAACCTGCATGCTTTTTGATGTCTAATCTCTTATTTCAGAAAAACCATCGGCCCCTGTAATCAAGAACAATGTGAAAGAACTGGAAAACGGCAAACTGACGCAGGTGAGTCACGCTCTTAATACTCTTTCCTTTAAGACCCAGAGCTTGAGCTGCTGCTGCTGTTGTTGTTGTCCCCCGTATCCAGTGTTTGCTCCAGTACACAAACCCGCCAGTGTACTAACAATGTGCAGGATCAAACCCTGTGCCTTTGTTTTCATTACCCAGCATGCCTCTCTGTAGTCTCAACATTGACACACACCTGCTGTTATCACAGTCAGAGGCGGCTCAAAGACAGTGCTAATGATACGGACATCAGCGAACGCGACTGAGGGGCGTGCACACCTGATTCAGGCAGCGCTCGTGCGATTGTCACCCACGGCTATGCAGGAAACAACCACTTTTATGTTGTCTAGAGTTTGCATCTCAAAAGCAGGACGGCAGTAATATTATTTGGTTGCATGAGAAGAGGAAGGAGCTTTGATTTGAAATACTTGGAAGCACATACAAGGCTTCCCACGCAGTCCTTATGACTGGTGTTTGTAAATGGTGCTGGGGGTCGTTATTTTTCATTTCCTCCCTCTAGCGCTCTCTCTTTTTAATGTAGTTCAGAGGCGCTGGGATCTTAGAGTCTGGCTGAGGCGGAGGTGTGGGGTGGGGAAGGCTGGGGTTGTGTATACAGCATTATGGGTCTTTTTTTTTTCTGTGGCCACCCACCGAGTTCTGTCGTGTTCAAAGTGTCAAGACTTACTTAGACAGAGAAAGGGGAAGGCATGGATAAAAGAGCGCCTCCTCTGAATATAGAACATTTAATACAGTTGAAATACAGGGTGGCTGAAGGTCTCTGGAAAGAGAAAATTAGAAAGAGAGGGGTGAGTATATTTAAATAGGTGTGCCGCATTTCAGGCTGTAAATGGATTATATTGAGAGGTTTGTTTACATTTTTCAGTGATCATTACATAAGTTATAATTGAAAGGTGAAGGAGGGTCATATTCAAAACTGGTTCTTTAAAAAATACAGTCGCTGTTTTCTACAACCACAGAAAATCATGTACATCAGGAACATACTGCACGACCAATATAGTCGTTTTCTCCAACTAATGAGCCTTATCTTTTAGTTTTTAGCATGTATTTGACTAAAACAACTCACTAGAAGAGCCATCTCGTAAGTGCTCATTCACTTGGTAATCAGACTGTAGTGGTCTTGCTGTGTCGTTTGTTTTATACTCGCATGACTTTTATAAACTGATTCTTTTCGTCAAAAAAAAAGCTGGAAAAAATTACTTGTTCACACTGTGTTTTTGATTGTCTAAAATAATATGAGTCATTCTTTTGGTTATACCATGTAGACCATTTCATGAGCAAATATTTTTTCGTTTTTGTGAAGCAGAAACATACAGTTCAGCCAGTGTAGTCTAACTGATTCTCAAAAGAATGACTCTTCTTTTCTCTTCTTTTTAGTGAATCAAAAACACAGCACGACTGGTGTAATCTGATTCAGGAATAAATTAGTCCTTTGAGACATTTTTTGTGTGTAAATCCGAAACATATAACCGGAAGGTTAACCAGTGTAACAGGTGAAGGTTGGTTCTCGGACTTTCAAGAGCTGGTTCCTTTTTGAGCAATCAAACCTATCCACAGAAACCAGTAGTCCAACCCATTCCTGAACTAATTACTTACTGATTAAAGTAAAATCTGGGTGGTTTCCGACTGGTTGTTCATATGACATCATGTACTTAAAGGGTTACGATTATTGTTTGAGGTTATGTAAGCTTACATGTTTTGTCAGTAGTTTATTATTAAAAAATAGTTATGTTAAATATAAAATAATGCGTTTATTCAAATTTGAGTAAATGTAGAAAAAAAATAAAATAAATATATATATATATATATATATATAATAAAACCCGAATATATATATATATATATATATATAAAAACCGGGAAAAAATAAATAAATAAATAAATAAAAAAAATTTCGGGGTTTTTTATCAAATTGATTTATGCACGTTTTATTTTTTTCATGTTGCTAAGGCCATTGTTGAAATTTTAATAATGCCTCATTTAAAATAACATTGTGCCATATTAACAATTCTTGTACCACAGTGCAATAAAGCTAAAATAAAGAAATATTAGATGACAATTAAATTAAATAAGTTTAAATTGAAATAGTAAAATTAAATTAAAATAAAGCTACAAAAATTAAAATTAAAATTAAAAATTCTAAAAAATAAAAGCCAATTCAAAATAATAAAAAATAATAATAATAACAGGATAGGCAGGATTGGCTTCTGAAACAATGCAGGAAGCATGTATAAATAAATGATGCTGTTAGCAGGCGGGATTTCATTCTTTGTGAATCCCCCAGAGAGTCCAGGAAGGAAAGTGCTTAGTCACAGCTGCTCTGTTCCACGGCTCAGTGGAAGCTACAGGCTTCAGGCAGCACTCTTCGCTTGAGAGGTGATGTATCATGGTCCGGCTCCCGAGGAGGGTCCGGTATGTTATCGGAGATCGGAATCACGGTACAGCGATTTCCCCCACCCCATTTATCCCATCTACAGTACCTCATTTGTGGTTCCTCTAAAACTTGAATCTCTCACGCCACCCTGAACACCTGAACTCATGCATCATCCAGCTGTCTGCTCTGCTCTCCTGCCATTATTACCCTTCTCTCTTTCTGCTGATCTCTCTATCCCGGGGCAGATAGCTCGTCAGCATGTGATCCTGTCAGCGTGTTATTAATGCAGAGCCTCTTCGGCCTCTGGCGGCGTTTTTACTCAACCAGAGAGAAGGAAAAGGGCGAGAGAAAGAAAGTGAGGAAATGAAAGACCTGTATCACAACTGTAGAGTTAAAACACAACCTTAAGCTCGTACAGATGATGTCATTATATATATCAAGGTATCTTCCCTGCACGGGGACTTGCCATCAAAAGCGCAGTAGCCGTGGAATAAAAGTACCTCGAGTACTTTGGGAGTTTCCCTGTTGGTTCATGACCTCATGTCACTTGCAAAAGTGTGCTGAAGGAAATCATGTGGTAATCTAACTTGATACTATGTGTAATGAGTCTATTAATGGATGCTTACAGGCGAAACCGAAAGTGTGTGAGTATCGCAGACTTGAACCTCATCCAAATGCATGCTGATGAGAGCTTGTGAATGCAGTCACTAAAGCAGATGTGTTGTTTATTTCTGTGTTTGTGTTAGTTGGGGGAATGTGTGGTGGAGAACGCCAACCCACCAGCAGATCTTATCTGGATGAAGAACAGCCAGCCCCTAGTGGATGACGGCAAGAGTGAGTCCACATCAGAGTCATTCAATAAAAAGAATTAAAAAAAAAGCATTTAATCAAGTGCATTCAACACACAAAGCTGATATATAAGGCTAAATATATTCAAATAATTATAAAAGTGTATATCGCTGTGTAGCCAGTCTGAGAAATATTTGAAATTGTGTCATGATGAATTGTGACTTACTGTAGCTTTCTAATTCACACTAGACTGGTCTCATTAATATGAATCATTAATTTGAAGCAAAACAGGATCATTTCATCTCAATTTATGAGATTTGATTCCCTGTCACACCATGTATTTACCACAAAATAATACTGAACTGTCATTTTAAATGGCGTTCATCAAACGTTCATATTTAAATTCACTTTTTATAGTGAAGACATGTTGTTGAATGAGTTCTCTGCAATAGAGAAGGCACTTGTTTCCTAGAATGACTCAACAAGTATGTGTAATGTTTCAGTCAAGTTTTTACGATGAATCATGTGTTTCACCACCGGATGTGTGCGGCATTTTGCGACACAACAGAACAAAATATTGTGCATATTGTAAGCATATTGGAGCCGTCTACGCTGTAAGAATCTCAGACTTTTAATTGACACACACCTGGTACCTGATTTTGACATACTGCAGAACTGCTTCTCCCACTTATTTCCCCGTCTGTCTGAAATGAAGAAGATTCATTTACAAAAAGCATGAACTGATAGCTATGGAAATTATTTGAGCAGCTTGGACTGACTAGTTCAGATTCTAAACATATTGGTTATTCTAAAATAGCCCTCAAAGAAAAACCAAAAGAAACGTTCCCCTTTAACTGTTGCTGAAGTCTGGAGCTCGCAGCTGATTGGTTTTGTGGTTTGTGAACATTCTCACAGTGTTGACGGACTCAAGCTGTCGCTACGTGGTTTCAGGCACTTCCAGTGTAGACGAGGTGCGACAGTTTCTGCATTTGCCAGCTCTAATGACTGATGCGTGTTTGTGTGTGACTGCAGCGATCATTATCACGTCTACTATCACCAAGGACCCAAACACAGGTCTGTCCAGTACAACTTCCCGTCTGCAGTACACCGCCAGGAAAGAAGATGTGGAATCGCAATTCACCTGCACAGCAAAGCATGAGACAGGCCCCGACCAGGTTTCAGAAGCCAAGATACTCCCTGTTCATTGTAAGTAACTTAAATGCAGCTAACTACATACTAAACAGTGCTTTTCTGACAGTACCAACAAAACGTTTGGTCAGAGTCTGTGCCAATAGCATTATGGGCAGCGGCAGGGACGGATTATGGGTTGTGTGGGCCCTGAGCAAAACGCTCAACGAGCAAATTGCCTTCACTCCATGTCTCCATCAGGGGCCCTATATGGTCAGGGGCCCTTGTACGCAAGGGATCAAAGAGTGTGGGGCCTGTGAGACAGACATATGAAAATACATTGTTCATAAGCATTGCAACTTGCTTTGGGCTAGGGACTCTGTGGGCCCCCTGCACCCCAAGGGCCCCTGGGCCGTAATCCATCCTTGGGCAGCAGAGCCGACTTCACCCGAGCACTTCAGGCGTCCCAAGTTCAAGCCCCAGCTCAAGGACATTTCCTGATCCCTTGGCCCTTTCTCTCCCACTTTTCTTCCCGTCTCATACATGGTTCTATCCCAATAACTAAGCCAAAATTGTACATCATTAAAGCTAAAAAGTTAGCTTCCATTGAGGTACAAATATGGCGATATTTGGCCGAGGTACAACTGTAATTTTGGCTATTGCTACAGAACATATCTGTGCTACTTATGGTTCTGTGCTCCAGAATCACATATATTTTAAAATTGAATGAATTTCTGTGCTGTTAAAGCTGAATTTTCAGCAGCCACTATCGCAAGTCTTCAATGTCACACAATCCTTCAGAAATCATTCATTTGGTGCTCAAGAAACATTTATTATCAGTGCTCAAAACGGTGATGCTTTTTTTTAAGGATTCTTTGATGAAAAAGAACAGCATTTATTTGAAGTAGAAATTTTTGGTAACATCATAAATTGTCTTCACTGTCACCTTTGATCAATTTAATGTGTCCTTGCTAGATAAAGAATTAATTTCTTTGAGTAGCAACAAAACAACTGAATAAAACATACTGATCCATACTTTTAAATGGTTTGTTTTCCAGTATTTTATATCATCATATTTAGAATTTGATGGTCCCCGGACCTTTGATATCATTAAGTTCCCTTCAGATAAAATGTCTGTTGTTGTGGCACTGTATTCAGGTTACTGTACTTCACATGGCTACTTGTACACAAAGCAGCTCCCTCTAGGGGCAGATCTGCCATATTAGCTCAGAGATGAAAACGAATTGGAATTGGGTTGGTAGTCAAGCGCTGGGGCTTTGTCTTTTCCTGAGATAGTGTTTTGATGTGACACATGCTGTGTCTAGCGCTTTGATGCTTTATTTGTTTGATTTTACAGCTGGTTTGAGGGATCCATGTTCACGGGCGTCTGTGTATCTGTACATCACCTAGTACACGAAGCCATCTCATGAGTCCTGAACCTTGAATTGAAGGTCTCAGCTGGTAGCCAAGCTCAATTTGATGGGTTTTTTTTTTTAGGTCTTGTCAGGCATAATGCTGGTAACCAAGTCTGCTATAGCATCTCTCTCTCTCTTTCTTTCTCTTATCTGAATGCTGAGAGGTTTGTTCAGTGCCTTAGGGTGAAAATGTGATGTGAAATGCTCTGTGGCTGCTGGGCGAGAAAACGAGGGTGAGAATGAGAGACTGCAAATGGTTGTGGAAATGAAGGCGTTTAAGCCCCTTGGGGTCTGCAGAATGGCGCGGTGTCTTAGAGAATGTTTTTTTTTAGTTGCTTGCTACATGTTGATATGGAAAGTCACACCGTATCCGTGCAATGACAGCCGTCTTCCTCAGGCTCACTTCTGTTCTCTCTAATGTTTGTTTTCTCTTTTTTTCTCTTTTAGACCCTACTGAGAAGGTGAGTCTACAGGTTGTATCTCAGAGCCCCATTAGGGAAGGTGATGATGTGACACTGAAATGCCAGGCGGATGGAAACCCCCCTCCTACCAGCTACAACTTCAACATTAAGGTGAGAGATCGCTGGCCGTGTCCACAGCAACCGAGCCACTCTTTCTGCCCTGTATCTTTCTCTACAGGTTAATTACACCAGCTCCCTCTCTCTCTCTCTCTCGTCCTCTTTAGGGCAAGAAGGTCACGGTGACGGACAAGAATGTTTATACTCTGACTGGCGTTACCCGAGCGGACACTGGCACTTACAAGTGCTCCCTGCTTGACAATGAAGTGATGGAGTCCACTATACGCGTCAACGTGAGCTGTGAGTGGATGAATGATGCGCTCTATTTCTCTGTCTCTCTCTCATCTCTCCCTAAGGGCATCTACACACTAGAGAAATACCTGATGGAGTGTTTGACAGATATGGGAAGATATTTCAGAGATTCTGAAAAGAGAAAATAACTGTTTAAAATCAAGCGATAATATAGAAAATTGGATTTATTTACTCAATATGGCAACTATTACATTTCTCTATTGGGGAAAAAAAAAGGTTTTCTGAAAACATGGTTAATATTTATAATCGATGTTAAGTGATATCTAGTATTATGATAAAAAAAAATTAAAAAAAAGTAATACAGCCAGCCTGTGTTCACTGACAATGTACTGTAGCTTGTTTTCTACTTCTTGGCAATGAAGTGTAATAAATTCAAATCCAAAACATGTATTCTCAACTAAATGACACACGCCTTTCAGCCAGCCTGCTGCATATTACCATCTAACCTGCTAGCATGCTGTTTGCATTTATGGATCATGAATAAATGCATATGCATTTCAAAATCTAGCCTTGAAAAATATTACAAGCGTTTTCCGGGGAAAATGTTACCTATTCACTATATTTTCATTTTTACCAGTCTTCTGTTTGTGGGATACATTAATACGAATAGGAACTCATCAGGGAGGCAGAGAAGTGATGCGAATTGTACTGAGCCTTTATCATATTTTTGGAATACCTAAAAAGAATTACCTACTTTTTCGTAGATAAATATTTCAGGGAATTGCAGCACAGACCCATCGGTTATAGGCACACTGTAGAACATAAATAGATTTTTGAGGCTTAAAAAGATGCAAAGTGTAATATCTCAATCAAACTCAAGCCGCTGTTTGCGCCAGTGAATAAACCGCTGAACAGATGAGCAGCCAGGAGTTCACCAAACTTTTCCTTTCCAATTAATTCCTTCCTTTATAGTTGGAATTAATGCACGAGCGAAATGTTAATCAAATCTATCTTCAGCAGGATTAGCGAAGGGGGCGGGACTGCAGGCAGACAGCTTAATTAGGAGTTTTTGAGGCTGCTACGGTCTCCAGCTCGCTGATAAGCTTGCATACTCTGGCCTTTCAATAATTCTCATTGAGGTGAGAGTGTGTGAGTCTGTTTGGTTCAAAAGGCCTGATGATCTCCATAATATGGATTTAGAGCCGATTCGGTTTGGAGACTCAAATGTATTTCACGCCGTCTGTGTTGCGCGATTTCAAAGCTGGTGGCATCTCAGCTGGTCGTGTGAGGATAGAAAACAATTGCTCGGGCGAGAATAAGGGGGTGCGAGGAGGGCCTTAGCGCTTCGAGTTGGCGAAGAAATGGGATGCGTTTCGGCGTCTTCAGTGGGTGAAATATTTTTAGGACAGGTGTACAAAAAAGGAGCCTGCAGCAGACTGATACACATTGTCATCTATCCTTGCTTTCGGTCTTTCTTTTTCAGTTCTGGATGTAAGCCTCACTCCTACAGGCAAGGTGTTAAAGAAGTTTGGGGAAAACTTGGAGGTGTCGTTGGAAAGGAATGCCTCGTCTGAAGCAAATGTGACATGGACTAAGGTAAGAGACTGGAGGGAATCGAACAGCTCTGGGATAGGTTTATTTAGTCGTGCTAATCAAGCAACTCTTTTGATTTCTCCAGGATAACCGTAAACTAGACAAACTGCCCAACTTCTCAGAGCTGACATATAGTGATGCGGGCCTCTATGTGTGTGACGTGTCCATTGAAGGAATCAAACACAGCTTGTCCTTTGAGCTTACAGTGGAAGGTAACACTTATTATACACAATTTTAATGTTTTAATACTTTATTAATTGTTTGTGTTTGTAACATATAGTGTTTTATATGTATATGTTTATGATATATATATATATATATATATCTCAAATGATTAATGTGTAAATCAATTTTATATTATATTTAAACAACATGTTTTTCTTAAATAAATATAATTATATATAACATGCATGTGTTTGTATATATTTCAATAATTATAAAAATAAATCTGAATATATAGTTGTAATTCTGTAAAGTTATAATTCTATAAATCTACATATTCACAAATCAAATGAATATCCAGATTCACTATATGCACATATATATATTCAGATTTATGTCTATTTATTCACAATTGACATTTATATATTCGGAATTAAAAGCATATGTTTATATTTACTTCCCTATGTACAGATTTATAAATATATATGTATATATGTATATGTATATGTATGTATATATATGTATATATGTATATGTGTGTATATATGTATATGTGTATATGTATATGTATGTATATATATGTATATATGTATATGTATATGTGTGTATATATGTATATATGTATATGTATATGTGTGTATATATGTATATATGTATATGTATATGTATGTATATATATGTATATATGTATATGTATATGTGTGTATATATGTATATGTGTATATATATATATATACATACACACACACATATATATATATATACACATATACACACAAACAAAAACTTGGATGTGATTAATTGTTTCATGGCACTAATATATATATACACATATAGAAATCCTAAATCAAAGCATAAATTTGATATTTTCTCCAGGTATTCCCAAAATAACAAGTCTGACAAAAGATCGCAGCCCTGATAGGAAACAAAAAGTCTTGACATGTGAGGCAGAAGGTTCACCTAAACCTGACGTGCAGTGGAGTGTCAACGGAACTAACGTGAGTCCCTATCACTGTCAGGCTAAATATAAATGTATCTGAATCTGATTATATCATAATGTTGAAGACATTACTCCTGTCCCAAAAGAACCTTGCGTCTTGTACTTTTTTATGCAAGAAGGAAAGATGCCCAGATATTTCACTCGGTTCCATTCTAGACGAGATGAAAGGTGCACAGGTGTTTGAAGTCACAGGTTTTCAGCAGCCAACTTTCAATTTTCGTTAGAAAGGGAGCAGTTGTCCTGGGACAGAAACGTCTGGTATCCCACACAAAGAATTATTATTCATCCTGTGTTCCACTGACTGACGGCTCTGGTATTTGGTTGCGAGCAACTTTGTTTCTGCCTGTTTTATTTTGACAAGAAGCGAATTTCCACAGAGGCACGTCTCGCCATCCTCCCAAATGCCTTTGAGGGAAGGTGATTTCCACTTATTGCGAGACTATAGCCAGGACAATGAGGACAGGGTTGCCAAAGCAGGACACCAAAAAACTAGCCTGGTTACCCCAGATATCCCAGACATAGTGTATATGTCCCATGAGTTACAGTGTTTGGGTTTTGATACAGAGACTGGCACTCGACCTTAATTTGTTACATGCTTCTTCTAATTTCAAATAACTGAATTTTGAATGATATGTAGTAATGTTAATAAACTACATTAATCAAATCTGAATGTAGATTTTAAAAAATACACTTAAGAGTGGAGTAGTTAATGTCTGCTGAAACACAAAAATTAACCATAATTTACTACAAATAAAACTAAATAAAATCACATTATTTGGTAAAGAATGGTGGTTATACAAATGGTAATCAATATACCAAAAAAAAGGCCAAAAGGTTGCTTTTTACTACAATAACACCATGATTACTTTTCGTAAGGGAATTCAGCTTCACCCTAATAGGATACATTCCGTTTTAAATACATTAAAATAGAGCACAGTTGTTTGAAATACTTTTAATATTTCACAATATCACAGCTTTTACTGTATTTTTGATCAAATAAATGCAGCTTTTGGTTGGCATAGCCTAAGGCTTCCTTAATAGACAAGTTTTTGAACGACTTGTATAAACTACATCATTTACTATTAATTTAGGGCTTGATTGCTTCTTATTTCTGGTGTGTTTTGCTGCGTGATCGCAGTGCTGATATCAGTAACTCACACTGTGCTCTGTGAGGGGTTCAGCGCTGACTGTCTGCCTTAATGACACGGATATCGAGTGTGTTTTGTGATGGAAACGCATTTAGTGGCTGTGTGATTACTGACACACATTGCACTCGCTTCTCCCGGCCTCGAGGTGTGTGTGTGTGTGCATGTTTATGTGGACACAAATTTGCATAATGACACGGGTATGACATAGGTATTGCAATGTGAAGGTGATTTATGAGGATATTTTCAGTGTCCCCGTAATTCAATAGGCTTTTAGAAAATCTAAAAATGCACACAGTTTCCTGTAAGGGGTAGGTTTAGGTGTAGGGTCAGTGTAGGGCAATACCACATACAGTCTGTACAGTATAAACACCATTACGCCTATAATGTGTGTGTGTGTTTTCTGTGGGACTTTCCATTAGCGCTGGGTGGTTTTGGTGCTGAGGATCATTATCGCCCTCTAGTGGAGAGGTGTATTAAATATCGCCTAAAGCAAACAGCTAGGTCCGATAATAAAACCAACTTGAATGACTCTTGCTTATTTGAATTTTTCATATATATATATAAAAAAAGGTAATATTCTGGTTCTAAAAAGCAATTTATAAAATAACTGCAACTGTTGTTGTCCTGCAGGATGAAACGACATATGTCAACGGGAAGGCCACATACAAGCTGACCGTAGTGCCCAGTAAGAACCTCACCGTCAGCTGTCTTGTGACCAATAAACTTGGTTTCGACACGAAGGAGATCAGCGTGTTTTCTCGTAAGTACTGAACGCGCTGAAGAGGTTTCCCGCTGTGAGAAGCGCTTACTAACCACTCAATCGACCCCTTTAAAAAGGCTCATATTATAGGGCTGTCAAGAACGTATTTAGATTAAATAGACCCATTAGCTTACATATTTAACATGGTTAATAACAAGTGGGTTGAGAGCTGGCTTTTTTTGAACAGAAATCGGAAACTTATAATATTTATAATGAAGAACTTGTATTATTAATGTACAATCTTTTTTTAAATGGCACAAATAGTTTGACAGCCCTGATAAGTAAATGCCATATCTAACATCTCTTATGTGCATGTGAGGAGATAAAAGCTAGCATGTTCCACACAGGTTTGCTTGATGCACCGTTCAAATGCAGGGTGATTTGGTGGCCTTAAACTGTATTAGTATTGTCAGTGTCCTGTGTGAACACTGGAAAGACAGGGCGGGATGCTCTCTCTCGGGTCCTGTTGTTCACTCACAGGGCATGAGGCGCTCTCTTTCTTGTTTCTGGCTTTGGCTCGGGTTTTGTTTGTCTGTGTCAGGGTGCTTGAACTGCTGTCCCTTTCCCTCCTGCTCTTTTTCCGACCGCTTTCGCATGCTTGTGGTCATCTTCCTTACTAGAATCTGATTGGACAATACTCACTTCTGATTGAAATTGGTTTTGCATCTAAACCACAGTTGGGTGGTGGCTTTTCCTCTCACCAAATTTGTCATAAATGCCAGTTTGATTTCATTTTGCACCCAAAGTTAATTTGATCTTATATCTGATTTCAGTATTTGAGGAGGACCCGTCCACACCAGGTAAGATGATCTGATTTCATTCCCTTGAATTTCACTTAAAATGAAGTAGAAGTTAAGATCATGAGTCGGAGGGTGTCAAGCATCCTGACATGCAAACTTTGAATTGTTTCTTTTAGCAGTCGTGCCTGAAAAAAAAAGCCGTCTTGAAATAATCCCAGCTTTAATTTTCCTCATGTAGCAGGATTGTGCCAATCATTTTTGATTTTCGAGGATTGCCTTTCCCCGTGAAGAGTCATAATGCTTCAGAAGAATTCATAAAGTGTTTATCTGTCAATCGTATTTAGAGAAAAACCAAGACGGCACGGAACAGGCCAAAGTGATCGTGGGTGTCCTGGTTGGACTCCTTGTAGCCGCTGCTTTGGTTGGACTCATCTACTGGCTCTACATCAAGAAATCAAGGTAAGACGCAACATGACATCGCAAAATAAATAAGCCGAGTATGAAAAAGCCAAGTATATTTCTACGCCTACGTTTAAATTACAACCTGTACAGATGAAGTACATATGATTGCAGTAGAAGTCACAGTATCTGCTGTTATGCATCACCTTGATTGGTTCAGATTGACAAGAGAAGCGAGCGAGCCAGAAATGGTCTAGCCGCAAGAGCTCAGTTTGAAATGTGCTGAAAGATTAATCAAGGTAAAATTGTCCTGTTAGACAAGGCAGCTGGAAGACCGGAGAGAAGGAGGCAGGCACTTCAGAGGAGAGCAAGAAACTAGAGGAGAACAATCATAAACCAGATGTCTAAAAGAGAAGAAAGCCGTCAAAGAGGAACGAAGAAGGTAGAGATATTTTCGCTCGCAATTTTACAATTTCAAAGCTCAGCGTACGGTGGAAAATTCACACCTGCCAAAACCGGGTGATACATCATAATAATAATATATATTATATTAACCTAATAACCCAACTGCTGTGATGTGTTCATCAAAAGACAAAAGAATAATAGAGGAAATTTACTTTTGTAGCTTTAATTTAGAATTTAGTGTTTGATACCTTTATTCAATTTCTAGATATGACACAGGTAGCTAAATACAGCTACCTGCTAAACCTATATATATACATATATACAGGTCCTTTTAAAAAAATAGCATATTGTGATAAAGTTCATTATTTTCTGTAATGTACTGATAAACATTAGACTTTCATATATTTTAG
>JAUMHQ010000065.1:9790870-9806180 GCA_032361165.1 Enteromius paludinosus | reverse complement strand
TGGATGGATGGATGGATGGATGGATGGATGGATGGATGGATGGATGGATGGATGGATGGATGGATGGATGGATGGAAAAAGAAAAAGAAAAAAAAAATGGATGGATGGATGGATGGATGGATGGATGGATGGATGGATGGATGGAAAGGTGGATATATGGACGGATGGAAAAACAGAACAAAATATGGATGGGACAGATAGACAGATTATATATTAAAAAACAGATGGGTGGACTAACAGAACAAGGATATATATATTTGATATACTGGTCAGTGCTAATAGAATATAGAATAGTGCTAATAAAATATATTTTCCTGCAGAATATCCTGTAAAATAGTCTACTGAATAAACCAGAAGGATCTTCTAGACCTCCATCATGGAGCTCTAGAAGCCTCTGATGTCCGAGTCAGTTTATTTCAGAGATCAAGAGCAGCGTGTGATGCTGCACAGTGCACACTAGCTGTGGCCTGCAGGCGGTGGGCTGAACAGAGCTGTGTGGGCTTGTGACGGGAGAGCAGGGGCCAAACTCTCTGTGCCCACACTGTGACACTAAATTAATCCATACACTGACATACCAGCCCGGGACAGAGAGAGAGAGAATTTTACAGTCAATTGACGGTTATATATAATTGCATGTTGCAAACCTTAGTAGAACAAAAAGATCAAACAGATCCTCAAGTACTTCAAACAGCCCAAAACATCTCAGAGACGTTCTTGGTTTCCAAGAGGGCTCTAATGAGAGACTCACTACAGTGCTGCAACAGAATATTTAACTCTCTCCAATCCCCTCTCACAGAAAACGCTTATTTAATGCATAATCTATAAACTCAAATATGTGTGTGTTTTGCATTTTGGTGCATTAACCCAGATATATCCAAAAACATGAATGCTTTTTAAATACCTCTTTTTTTAATGCCAGGACTAGAAGCACTACACACAGCCCAATTTCACAGCCTTGCTTTCCTGCGAATATAGTCACTGTTGCTTAGTAACAGCCATGAGCAAAAAGTGAATATTTATGGCTTAAAATAGGCATGTAAGGGCTTGTGAATGAGCACAGAAGGTTCTAGGTGATTTCAAAGCACAATGTCCGGTCATTTTTCTGCTCTTATCTCATGTTCTTGACTCCGCTTATCAAAGAAGGACATTCCAGCCCTAATATAAAGTGTCGCTCCCCAAAACGAGCGTGTGAACGTGATCCGCATGATACAGAAGGAATGTGTGTGCGTTCCTAACCTTACTACACTCTTGCTGCGCGTTCAGTCTGTGGCTGGTCCGGTTTAACCCTAAGTCTGCACCCGAGCAGCTGAGGGGTCTCCCATTGATGTGTGCAGGGGCGGCGTGGGCGAGTTTGGGGGAGCGGTCTGCTGCAGACATCCTGCAGTCTGACAAGGCAGTGCTGTCTTTAGGGCTCCAGGCCTCCAGGGGCGGTCTGGGGTCTCTGGGAAGGCCAGACGATGGGGTGACCAGCCAGGCGGCCCGGCCCTCTTGAGGCATATGAAGTGGGCGTTCTGGGGGAGGTGGGGGAGGGGGGTCTCTCTGTGGAGGTGGAGGGGCAGGAAGGGGTTTGTCCTGTTTTCTGGACATGCCTGGAGATGACTGCAAAGAGAAAAGAGAAATTGGGAATGAATGGAAACGTGAAAAAGTATATCGCAAATTTATCTCAATCTAAAACCAACAATACCTTGGGTGAGCCCGTGGGACTAGGAGCAGGAGAACGGATGAGGTCGAGGCGGGGCGGTACGGGTGGAATGTTCAAGTGTGGGCACATGTGATCTGCGGCGGTTTTCCGGCGTTCACACACAGGGGATGAGTTCGGAGACATTATTGGCGAGTTCTGGATCTCCATGGACTATGCAAAGACAGAAGGAAAATTATGATTTGTTCAACATTAAGAAGCTTTTCAAAAACAAACATTATTCTCCTTCACTTTTTTTATATTTATAAGTTTAAAGCTGCTAATTTATGAAGGTTTTTTTATGATAAAATATAAAAAAAAAATTAAAAAAAAGGAAAAGTTTAAAAAGTTTAATCTTTCACTCACAAATAACAATTGACCTGTTTTTAAGAACTTGTCATAACTACAGAAATTCATTGTAATTATAGAAATGTCCATTACGTTTTAATCTTTATTAAAAGATTTTATAAAGATTTAGTTCATTTGAATGCTTGAAATAATTTTAAGACATTTTTAAGTTTGCTCCTATTGGGTTCCAGTCCCTTGATTGAGAACCATGGACCTATATTCCACTAGCAACCCAAAAGAACACTTTAGCAACCAGACAAAAACACTCAAATCACCTTAGCAACCACATAGAGACAGAATAGCAGTCACCCACAACATCCTAAAGATCATGTTTCACACGTTTTACACAACCAACCTGCACTACATTTTTTCCCCCAGAAAATTTTAAATCTAGTTAAATCAGCACAATACAGAAACACTAGCACAGGTCTTGGTCTTGATTGAGATAAAATGCTCGTAACAAACAAGAGAAAACCATTGACAAACTCATTATTACCATCATCATGCGTACAAAGTTATCCTAATAGCCTATTACTTCCATGAATTGCTTTGGGCAGGTTAGGGTATTCAAATTCCTAATCAACTAAAAGCCTCATTAGCATATCTTTGAACAGAGCAATTGCAGCTGGCCAGCTTTGGTCCGTAGTGTAGAAAAATATTTATGGAGGGGGGGAAAGATCTGCTAATTACGTTTTCTTAGAAAGGATACAGGAAATGAAAGGTGAATAATAAGCACTACTTTTGGCACAAACAAGTTCTCACCCACAATATCTTCTACAAGTTTTCTTTCAAGGGCATTAAGGGTAAAGGAAAAAATTAATAAATCCCATTCCTATTTAAAAACGATCCTGCCAGAAGGTGCCCTCTATTGCTCTCCAAGCTCTACCATTTAATGAATCTACTCAGCAGAGCTTGCGGAGGTTGTGTCCTCGTGAGGCAGGTTTCGACAGGTTTTTTTTTTTCTAATAAAAGAGACTGACATTTATGCTGGTGGAGAGCGGGAGGCTCTTGCACCTATATAAAAGCAGGATATAGGTCTCTTTGAAGACCAGTGAAGAATGAGATTGAAACAGCTAGAACAAGAAGATTGCTTGTGGAATGACAACAGTGATGAATGAAATCTTATCTACTGCGCAGGTTTGGGCAGAAACTAACTTCTGCATACTTGTAAACCAGACCAACAGACCTATAATGAAGTCAACATGAAATTCATTTGACACCAATTCTGCTTACATAATGAGACATATTCCATAAACAAACAAAAAAACGGTCTGGAATTCATTTTGATCTATCAGTGTTTGACTGAGCCTTGAAAAGTGGGCGTTACATACAAAGGGTTTTTGACGTTGTTAATAGGTGAAAATTTTTATCTATAGAAATATAGTGTATAGAGTTATTATTAAATGCATTTAAATTATTACAGCATTAAGCATTTTTTTATAACATGTCCCGATTAATTTGTTTACAATAAGTCTATTAACAAATGCTCACTGTACATAACTAATATGAATATTACATTATTAATACAAATTAGCATTCAGTACATACTGTATATAATACTGTATAATACTGTGTATAAGTCTGGTTTTAGTAAGAAATGAATAATATAGAAAAATAAATAAAGTAAAAAATTAATACTTTTAATCATGTGACATTAAAAACACGAAGCTGAAAATTCAGCATTAATAACATTTTAAAAGATATTAAATATATACAATACTTACAATATTACTTATTTTTGATCAAATAAAAATATAAGAAATGTACTCTTTTTTTTATTATTATCTTATTATAAGCAATATAGCCGGTATAATAATTTACCTTTCTGATATGGTCAATAACCAGCGATTCCTCTCTGTCATCGTCATCATCCAGGTCCAGCATGGGGGAGCTGAAGTGGTCCAGGAGGAAGCACTTGGCCCCTTCGTTGCGTGGGTCAAACGGATCAACAATGATGGGCTCTGTGCCTTTGATCTCACAGCGACAGAACGGGCAACCCTGACCATCAGAATCCTGCAGAAAAGACACACTGAGTGAACTTTGAAACACTAGTGCGCACACACAAACATTTGTCCAGAAACTGCCTCTCGAAACAGACAAGAGCGCACGCACACAGCGTAGTACCTCCGGTAAACTCGACCCCAACGGTTCAGGCCTGCTTATTTGTATAGTGCTGTAAACACTGACAGACTGTTGTGGAAATATGCCTCAGCCATGAGGAAGCTCTTTACTGGCAGGATCTGAAGAGCCATGCTTGATTACAAACAGCTGGAACGCACATGCTACCCCCTCAAGCCGGGTACCGAATTTCTCTTTTTGTGATTTAGGAAACAGCAGAGTAAGACAGACACACACGCAGACAGGCAAGTTCGTCATGTCGCACGGCTCGGTACACATGGCAAAATGAAAAACAATCATCTTTCATTTCCTGCATTAAACTCTGAGAATCAAAGTGTGTCGATATTTACAAGAACAAAAGATGATCATGGCTGCCATCTGGTTGAGGGGGTCACTGAAAAGACATCAAAGAGTCGTTTGAAACCTAATCCTAATTAAAGCCCTTAAACGGAGAGAAAAAAAGAAACGCACCCGAACTAACTTTGCATAAAACAAGGCCATTAAAAACGAAAGGAGAGAGCGATTTCGAAGGGATAGTCACTGTACAGTCTTCGCTGCTGTGCGTGTTCATAAACTTACCAGACAAATAGCAATGAATATTAATGCTTCTGCCAGCTAGGAGGTGAGACAACACCTTTCTAGGCACTCAACCGGTTCAATGGTTTATTTAACGGTTAGGTCCCTTTTAAAGGCAGGTGACAGGTTAAAGGGGATGCCACTTTTTACTGTCCAGAAATGAACTTTTGATGGGCCGCAGCTGAGGCTTTTTAAATGCCATTTTAGAACTATGTTTTGATAATGATTCAGTGACAATTTTGTTTTGACACCCTTCTTCACACATTCTCCCACTTAAATGTGATAGAAACACAAGCAAACACTTGCATCTAAGCTTAAAGTAGCACTTTATGTTACACGTTTTTTCACAACAGGAAAGTCTACAAACACTTTGCTTAGTTTTGAGCGTCTACCATCTCATCATAGACATTTTCTTAGGAAAAGCTATAGAAAACTTGAAAGATGTGTTTAAAAACAGCACTTTGGTTTGACATTTACTTATTTAGGGAAGTAACATTCATACATTTGTGGTCAAATAATTTTAAGGTGCTGTTGTACTGTTTCAGTGAAGTGCTCTTTTGAATTCAATAACCTTGAGCGCTTCACTTCAACTTTCACGCAGTAAAGAACACAGGTTCATGGTCAATAAGCACAAAACTGATCTACAGCCTCTCTGAAACTCTGGTGGTAACAGATCCATGTGCAGCTGAGTGCAAACTACCGTGACCAATAGAACAAACGTCACAAAACATTACAATAATACTGTTTTTTTCTTAAACTGTTGAGTGATATAATAAAGTATGATAGGATATTAATAGGAAAAGAACGAAGGAATAGAATCAGCACATTTTGCTGACCTGATTCGATCCTTCTTCATCTACACAATTGAATGACTGAAGTTTTTCAATGAAAAAAAGCAGCATGCATCTGGCTGAGGCGTCCGAGTTTAGCTGACCCTACTGTGGCCCTGAAATATTTGTTTATTGTAAGAGAAGCTCGGAGCTCAGACAACACCCTGGATCTGAACATTTCTAGCAGTATATGGCGGAAACCTAAATTGTAAACACATACACACTTCACCCCACATGTCTAACTTCACCCATGTAAACATCCTCAATCACAATCATACACTGACACACAGAAACACACACACCCAGAAGATAAATGCAAGCAGACCAGACACAATTCCCGCCCTATTTGCCTTTCCTTCACCTGCCTGCTGTGGTGCCTCTTGCATCTGTGATCAGGACAAACGCAAGGGCGACGGAGAGACAGATTACCTGCTGTTCGCTCCCCTCTGAGCCCTGATGACGCTCAGTATTCAGGTCATAGCATGTCATTAAAAGATCTCTAACTAGATCCATTAGCTGAGCACTGGGCGTCACTGAAGCGTTTTTATGTGATGCAAAGAGTTTCATCATAGCAGATGAAAATAAGACATGTTTATTTCATGCATGAGTGGTGTGGTGGTGGCACACTTGTAACGTTAAGCTGTTTTAGCATTAGCAATCCAGTAGAGTGTGACTCCATGAATAATGCTAATTTTAAAAAAAACATTATAGTAAAGGTTAAGGTACTTTGGAAACAATTTTTTTCACCACATGATAAAACATTTTACGACAGAATAATAAATATGATTCATTAAATAATTAAAGTTTATACATATATATGTATATATATGAAATAAACAATACTTGCAATAATTATTTTCCCACAATAAATAATATAATTTTTATATCATTGCCAAAAATTGTCGTGTTTTTTCCAAAAACATTACTTTATTGAGTTACAAAGTGACAACGGTGCCATTAAAAAGCATGCATGAGATAAAATGTTTAAAGAAAGATATATTCTGTGAGATTCCTGTACACTGATAGTGGACAAATTAAATACACTAGTAAACTATAAAAACACTTTTATACATACCTGCCATGATGTCAAACAGGAAGTGCACATAAGGTGACCACATGGCTCTATCTTTACATCTTTATCGTTTTCGGCACAGATTTTACACAGCTGGAACGTGGAGCCCATCTCACAGTACAACTCATATTGCTCCTGAAAAGACAGAGAAAAAGAGAGAAAAAAATAAGATCATATATAAAATCTGACATGTATCCTACCCAAACGTGGATTGGTTACTAACCTGTGTGACCTTAATGTGGTCATGTGGGGTGGGTTCACACAGGCCAGTGAGATCTGGGTTATAACTGCGGCCGTCTGGAAACAGATAGCTACAGATGGAGAGAGACAGCAGAAAGAGAACAAGGTTAAGAGACTTGTCCTCGTGTGCAACTGGCTCTGTGGCATCTCCATTAGCAGTGCTGTGAAAGTGGGCCACCTCCCCAGCCCAACCAATCACAGCCAATGTCTAAACCGCTGCACTTACAGCAGGGATCAAACCTCTCGACCGGGGCAATCAGATGAGAGAGAGAAAGAGAGAAAGAGAGAGACGTCCAGACAAAATCAGCAGTTTTCTGCATTTTCTGGGCTGGAAAGAATTCAGCAGAATTCTTTTAAACATGACAAAATGTGTTAATTAGAGCTGACAGCAGTTATGGACGGCTGAAAGAATAATCAAATGATCTAAAAAAAAAAAGACAGTTAAATATAAGTCAGCTTCTCATCTATTAACAATATTTCTATAATATTTTTGTGTATATAAACTAACATTGTGCAAGCATACTAGATTCATTATCTGAACGGAATTGGCGACCAAGATACAGCTCAGATAGTGTGAGATTGGCGTGTGGCGCTGGGCCGAGCAAACAGAGCCACAAAACCAGTGATGTGATGTGGTTCAAAGACAGCTGACACAGCAACGGTGACAGCTACATGCAGCTAAACCCGTAAATGATGCACTAAAAAGACATGCCAGTAAGACACCTGCCAACAAAGAGAAAGGGGGGACAGGGTATGTGTGTGTGTGTGTGTGTGTGTGTGTGTGTGTGTGTTTGTTTGTTTGTTTACAAGAGAGACTGCCAATTTTTCAGAACATACTGAGCCAATAGGGTGCTTCACAGAAGAACTACAGGAGTTGATTCCAGGAAAATGGGATAAAATCAAGCTGATCTAGACACAGGGGTGCCAGAACCCCATCTCTGGCCACTCTATCAAACTTAGTTAATTTTAAAATATACACCACTACTGGCTCAGACGCAGGAAATAATTACTTACATTTATGTAGAAAAAAGACATTACACATTATTTCAAAGCAGCTTTACAGAAAATCTTTAGAAATTGTAATAGGTTCAAACATAGTTGCATTAAGCAGATAATTATAAATAAATTAAATTTGCAAGCATCAAGCAGTTGAGATTTGTTATAGAGTGCATACACAAGAACAAGGTATGTATGATGATAAAGTTAAACATACTTATACATCTAACTTTACATAAAATCTAGGCAATAGTACAGTTAAATTGATTTATGCAAATATACTTTATGCATGCGGATATTGAATGAAAGGTCACGAATAAAACATCTTATAAAATCTAAAAACTGAATGACATTATACTGTATCCCAATGCCAAAACAATATGGAACAAAAGCAAATTAGTATTCACGAATTTTCATCATAACATCATAGCCCACTCATCTTCAGCCCCACTGTCTAGACATTAAAGACTGTTTCTTTGATCAAAAGAATGATCAAAGACTCTAAAAAGTCAAATGTAAGCCTACATTTGACTCAAACAGAATGATAGTAATAGCAAGTGATTGAGAAAGTGGGCATTTAGTAGAACTGAATGATTTAGAATAATAGTTAAATAATGGAGTGGGGACATGAACTCAAAACGGCTACCTGAGCACATTGGCTCAACATGCAGCAACCACTAGGTCAAAGCACTGATGTATATTTATGTATATTTATATTTATCACTTTAACTGGTCTGAGATACTTACAATCCTTCTCTGCATCCATCGATGAGGGCCTGGAACAGCGGCTTGTTATGTGGGATGGTCTGCAGGATGTTGCCGTCACTCGTGACGTAGCCGATGGCCCACTGTCCTAAACGGGTACAGCTCAGCCTGAAGATGTAGCTGAGGACAGGGAGAGAGAGAAACCAACTGTAAAAAACCCTAACGCATACCAAAACAGCTGACACATAACATTACTGAAAACAGCAAAGCACAAATGAGGTTATGTAAATATAACACTTGGTTGCTTATAGTTTGCATAAAAGCAACAGGCTTCGGTCTATTATTTTAAAGAAAACATTTATGTGGGTAGAAACTGTAAACAATAGCCCATGGGTTTTGAGATCATAACAGAAATTATGAGATAATCGAAGGCTATGAGAAACAAAGAACAGAAAAACAGAACCACATGGATGATATTTACATCTGCATGTACCTTTACTAAGAGGGAAAGCAAACGAAAAGCACATTTTTGGAGTTATGCAAAGACGGCTCTAGGTTATGCAACTGCTGAACAATAAATGCAGCCAGGATTAGGAGACTAGCTGGTACCAGACTGAACCTTTCCATTCAATATCCCACAACATCAGTGTGGCACAGGCTGGCACTAGGGCCGGAAAAAGGGGGGTGGGAGAAATGAGGAATGGAAGGAGAACAGGTTGACATTTCTCAGCAGGAGGTGGAAAAGTGTCTTGCAGAACTCGATTTGCAATGATAAATGCTATTTATTCATGTGATGTCACAGACATAACAAATGTGGAAATGAGAAAGAACAGGCAAAGGTTAGCAATGCCAAAATTCAATTCGATGAGGTAAAATGCAACAAAAGTGACATTTTGCCATGTTTGAGGCACTATTTTGGGAAATTAGACCGCACACACTCAATCACCATGGGAAAAGGTCACGGCCTGATGCAAGGGATTGTTTCAGGATTTTTTGATTCCATTAGAGTTATTTCTAATGCAGCTGCTAGGGATGAATGAAGCTCTCTGTGTTAAATGTGATTAATCCTATAATGCTCCACTGTGCTGCTTTCACACTGGACATACACTGGAAAAATCATAGTCTTGACACTAACTCCTGTTAACACTCTTTCAACTCAACTCTGCCAATTTCTCCATCTCTCTGTCGGTCACTCTCTCTTCTCTCTATTTTGTATAGTATGAGAACTACCTTTCCTTTTACGCTTTCAAAATGTTCTATTAGCATAACGTCTTTGACACCTTTCATTTGTAGGATATGCACTGAAACTGAAAAAAAAAGGCTTTAAAGATTTTTTTTTAATTGATTTGATATCAAATTTGACCATAGTTGAACCAAAAGCCTCAGTCACAGGACAGATAAGAGACTGTATTTTAGTCATAATTCAATTTTGACAAAAATGTCCATGCTATTAGAATGAATGGGGACTCAAGCTTTGAACTGAAAAAAAAATGTATATGAAAAATGACCATTTAAGTATCATTAAAGTGATCCATAAGACTTACTTTACAGGTCTTTTGAAGTCATATGATGCTTTGTGAGAAACAACTAAATTCAAGTCATTTTCACTAAAATGTTCTCCTCCAGTGAGCTGTTAACCACTGATATTACTGGATCATTGACTCCAGTGACTCAAGAATCAGTTCAATTCATTAAACAATCATTTAGAATGATTTTGTGAACTGGATTGGAACAATGATTCATAAATTGGACATTAAACTGATGAACTGGATGAGCCTGATGCATGAATATATCACTCGGAAAACTTTTGTCAATTGAACAGAGTAATTCATTGAAAATAACATATTCAAAAGATTTGTTAATGAATCATAAATGAACAAATCATCATGAAGAGATTATAAAGCAATTTGTGAAGAAAAAAAAAAGAGATACACATCCGAAATATGATTTGTTCCCGAATCAAACATTAAACCCATAAAATAATTAATTAATGAACTAGTTTTATGAACTTCAAGCAATTCACTGGAGAAAAGAAAAAGAAAAAAAGATTTGGTTAAGAGTCAAACATCGCAACTTTTCTCATGAACGTGCCCAAAAAACAGACATCAAGGATTGCAGTGAATAATCACTTCAATTTCTGTATGTTTATAACACAAACCTATCATAAAACCAATTTTATCACATGACACTAGTTTTGGAGCTTAACACCCCCAGCCCTTATTTGCTTTCATGCAATAAAAGTATTGTTCAAAAGTAGACTTCCAGCCATCAGTTTTTGTTTTCTGGGATTATTCATCATCCCACGGCCGGATATTCTGCACTGTGGCGCAGGGCAGACAGGTCCTGTTAGCCCGAGAGCACAATATGGATGTCAAGAGAGAAGGAACTGGGAAATGATTGTCATGAAAAACCAGCCAAGTCGCCAACACCCTCAGAGTCATCACACACAAACAGATCATAAAAAGCTCCGAGCTGCTGTGACCACTGAAGCAGTGAATGTGTGTTTCCGCACTAATGAGCCCTGCCTCTCGTGTCACAGTGCCCTGATAAAAACAGACATGAATATGACATCCAGGGTGTCAAAAGCTCAGTTTTGCCAGGTGATGGTTATGGTTAGACGCTCAGCGTGAAACACATATAGTCCCCTTGGGTGCCGCTATGACCTTCTGGAACCGCACACACACAGCTGCTGCTCCTCTTCAGTAGATTGGTATTTGCATACAGTTCTGCTCGACCACCCACCATCCTCAACTTCCTTCTGTTTGTTCAGCCACATCTCTCCAACCCACATCAGCCTTTTAAAACGGCCCATCTTCCTGGTGAAAATCAAACAGTGGGAATCCATTCCCATCAAGTTTCTTATTTTATGGCCTCATTATTATTACGCTGTTGCGTTAAACGACTCTAACCAGTGTGTAATCGCGCCTGCCGTCTGGCTCTGGACCTTGAGTTGTTTTGGCGCAGATACGATGCTGTTTCTCTAATCAGCTAATCCAAACAGACTGGATTTAACTACCTCAGTCTCCCTCCGGCACCGTCCAGCACCCTTTTGCGTACTATCTAGTCTGCTGATACAAAGGTCAGGGGTTCCTTTGCAGGTTTTACTGATCCTAGCTGCTAGACCGGTGCCTGCTAAATGACAAGACAGCAGAAGCACAGACAAAGAGCCTCCAGTAATAATCTAACATCTACGCCTTGCCCACTTTCCCATGCAAGCGGGGTCGTCTGCCAGACGAGAGAAAAACAGCTGGCTGGCCCAGCACAGCACGCAGCAGATGGTACGTCTATTACAGCCACCCAGTTGTACACAGACAAGTCTGTACCTGCCAGGTTTGTTGATGTACTTCTGCAGACGTGCCTTCACTTCATCGTACGTCAGAAAGGCCATGTATCCCGGGTGCGTGACTGCCAGGAAGTTCCAGTTCCTCAGGATCGAGCCCCACGGCTATAGAGAAGAGAATTAAAAGGTAGTAGAAAGCATACAATCTTTCACACTTTCAGAAAACAGAAGCTAGATTGGAGTGCGCCAGCATACAGCACAACACCTTTTTATCATCACTGACCCTTCAGAAGATTAAATTGACAAGGTTGTAACACACCAACTAAACTAAGTACATAACTGCTCCTTATACAACAATCCACAATGTAAATTGCACACAAAAATGCATGATAGAATGCTAATTAAATTAAGTGTTTTTCAATTAAGTTTCAAACTAAACATTCAGCCAAAAAAAAAAAGCATTTTAAACTATAAAATGAATTTAAAATGTTGGCAAAAGCAACTATGTCACAGTTAAAAATGCAAAAGTTATGCATAAAACTAAAATAAATAATAAAAAATAAATAAATAAAATAAAGCCATGTGCAATTTATTTAGATGGAAACCAAAGCACACTTCAAACTAAATATTTAACAAAAAGAAGTGCGTTTTAAAGTGTTTCAAATTGCAAACTAATAAAAATGCTGTTTAAAATGAAGAAAAGAAATATTTGGATGCTTTGTGGCTGTTAAAGGTTCACTGAACATGGTTATAGTTAATGCACAGTGGTATTAGGGAAGTGGCTTCACGCATTAAAAATCAAAAGAAAATGGAAGTTACTTCAGTTTTGAGAAGACCATAATTTCTTTGCAAATGCTGTTTGTTTTGAATTGTATTAGAACTCCCAAATATGATTTCCTGCTGCCTAAATTATAAAAATATTGAATATTAATATTAATTAATGTTAATATTGTGTGACAAAAACAAATGATCATTTTAAAATTTTTAATTAAATATTTACCAAATTAAATAATTAGCTTTTATTCTGTGAATAATTATTAATAAAATATAATATTTATAGAAATATTAAACTTTACATTTTTGTTAAGCTAATTCCCCCCAAATATAAAAAATGTTTTTGATTTAAATAACAATATTTACTTATAATGCACATAATATATAAAGTTAACATTTGGTCTGACAGCCCTAAAACATTTTAAACCTAGTGCCTTTTAATGCAGTTTGAAATGCCCTAACTTAAGACAAAGACAAGAGTGACTTTAAAGGCCTGATACTTTTTCTACATTCTTAAATAAACTCATCTTGACATGTTACAACTAAATGAAAAGCAGATGGGACTCTTGACTGTGGAAAAAAACTTAATTTTGTGCTGTTTCCCATACAAGCATAACCAATCCAGACTTAAGCAATTCCCAAAAAATCCAAAGAGTTTTGGATGTTCAAACGAGCCGGGTGCAGTTTTGTTGGCTTTAGCTGTAAGGTAACGGGGGTCGTGTGTGGTGATTCAGCCGAGGAAGGTCACGATTAGAAGCACGGCGTGAGATAAAATCTCCATATTGCTCACTGATTGACTCACACGTATAAACTAATCCACGCTAATGAAACAATGTGGGTCCCTCCAGCACATTTCTGGGAATTTCAGTATTTTTTTGCACCAAAGAGTTGAGTAGGTAGATAAAAAAAGTGGGTGTTTTGCAGCCAATACGTAATAAGGCTTGTGCAAGCACAAGTTTGTAAGCGCGTGTGTTGTGGTTAAGGATGAGGTGTGTTTTTCTAACTAAGGGATTCCTCTGCGTACAACAAACCTCCTACTCGACACTCATTCGCAGAGGTGATCCCCAGTGTTAGCGCTATTTTCCATCATGCTGACTACAAACCATCAAGACATTTTGTGTTTTCAATTTAAACGTGGTTAAAAGTGAGACATCTATGTACAGGATTTCTCCACAGAATGAGTAGATCAACCCACGCCGGAGTGAGAGAAAAACAAGGGTGATCCTTCTGTATCGCTTTCGTTATTACAATTGGCTGTTTTTAGAAAGTAGATGACATTTAAATGTTAGCTTGATATTAGCAGATCTAATGCACAACGCTTGTTGTGTTGAGAGTTCGAGAGAAACTCATAACTTGGTTGGGGTTCGTGGGAGACGTTTGGGTTTACCTGGAAAAGACGAGTAAAGATGTCGAACTCAAAGACGGAGATGTAGTCGTTGCAAGTGAGGTCGATGGTGGATTTCAGAGCCATGGCCTCCAACCCAGAGCTGATGGGGTGTACGTCATGAAGGCACTGCCGGAACATTTTCCATGGCACTATTGTCCTAGAATCACAAAAACGCACACTGGGATTAGACTTGTGTAGAAATCCTTCTCGAAATACACCCAATAGCTTTGGGCTATAAACATGAGCTGAATCAGCCATCAAATCCTTCAGTCACTGGCCTGTGAAAACACTGAAGTACTAGATATTTCTAATTATGGATATGGATTCTAGGGTGTTGGAGTTTTGAGTAGTTGTTAGCATCTTGCTTTGAGGATAATACAGGTTTCTGAGCTGTTAGCATCTTGCTATGCAGTTGTCGGGGGCATCAGAGTAGCTGTTTGCCGGTGTGTTGTTTCTTTCTGGGTTGTTAGCATGTTGTTATGTGGTTGATTTCATGTTCTGAGTGCTTGTTAACTTGTTGCTATTTGGTCCTGACCACACACACACACACGTATTATATATATATGTATACACACACACACATATACATATAAATAATATTAGAGTCTGTCTGTGGGTTGCTACACGCAAGCTGTCTGCTATATTGGAAAGGTCAAAGCTAATTTGACCGCTCAAGAGGAAGTTTGGCATTTATATCAGTTCTGACGTCACATTTTATATGGTTTTGGGACAACAAAAATTTCTTTTTTTGTTTATTTACTAAACTCTTTGTTTTCTCTTTGTTTAATTACAAAAACATTTAACTAAGAACAAAAATCTAACTTATCTTATATTCTAAACTATAGGGAACATTTTAACATTATTATAAGGTTATTACCAACATATTAAAGGGATAGTTCACCCAAAAATGAAAATTTGATGTTTATGTGCTGACCCCCAGGGCATCCAAGATGTAGGTGACTTTGTTTCCTCAGCAGAACACAAACGAAGATTTTTAACTTTAGCCGTGGCAGTCTGGTAGTCATTTAATGGAAGTGGATGGGCACCAGACCTTTCAAAGTAAAAAAAAAACATTCACATACAAATCCAATTGGCGTAGGATACGCAAACCCCAGAAGTAAACTGTTGTGAACTCGCTCTTTGGATACGCAAGTGCCGGAACGCCGGAAGTGATCTGTTGTGAACAGCGTTTGCATATCCTACGCTAAAGCGCGAGCTCACAACAACCGATCGTTTCGTGTCTTAAGACATCAATGTATCGTCACGAGCCACAGGGTGTAGTTTGGATTTGTCTGTGAATGTTTTT
>JAUMHQ010000065.1:9774725-9790770 GCA_032361165.1 Enteromius paludinosus | reverse complement strand
TCTTCGTTTGTGTTCTGCTGAGGAAACAAAGTCACCTACATCTTGGATGCCCTGGGGGTAAGCAAATAAACATCAAACTATCCCTTTAACAACAGAGCCCAAACTTAAATTTAATTACCATTTTTTATTTTCAATTTAAAAATCAACAATTAAAAATGGCATGCAAATGTGTACATTTCTATTTGTTGTTGAAACACCTTAATTTACACTGTTGGCTGTTGTGACTCATTTCATAACAAATCTATTAAATAATTAAGACACTACTAACAGATAAAGTAAAATACAATAATTATGTAGTCTTATTTCATGAAATCCTCTTCTCAAGACTTCTTGTGCCATTTCTGTAGTAAACTAACAAGCTATAGACACTGATGGCAAGTCAACTTAGGTAAATGAAACTGTTACATTTTGTTTTGATATTTTTCTGTGGTTGAAACACTGATTTAAAGGTGCTCTATGCGATCTTGCAAACACTATGGCAAAAAGAGGTGGGGATTAATGCGCGCAAACAAACTTCGGCCAACCAATCGGCAAAAAGAGGTGGGGTTTAACACGCATTAAACACCACCTCTCCTTGCCGATTGTTTTGCCGAAGTTTGTTTTTGTTGTAGTGCCCAAAGTGTGTATTGCAGCTTCTGAGTTGTCTTTCGAGAGCAGGTTTTTTCCCCAATGTATTCAGAGGGCAGACAGCAAGACGATCAAGGGGTGATGCATACGGTTTGAGATAAAAATGAAATCGAGCTAAAATCCTGCAACATTGCATAGAGCAGCTTTAAGCGATTACATGAGACACAATATGTTCATTAATGTTTATTTTGATAAAATGGCAATAAAGAGAAAGGAATGATCATGCTCACTCGCATTCAACGCCAACTCAACTGAGGCGCTACCATAGTTTAAAAACCTGTAATATTGAGATAATACATATTAAAAACAGAAAACAACCTGAGAAATGTATATAGGATTTATAATTCAGTGGGGGTTTTTCAACCAGAGGCTACACAAAGTTGTGGCATCTTTGAAAACTCATTGATTTCTACTATAAGTGATCACAGGTTGTGTAGTTGTAAGCATGTTGCTATGCAATAGTTGTTCCAGTTGTGTTAAACATGTTGCTGTGTAGTTTTTAGATTGAGTGTTAATGTGTTGCTTGGTCACTCAGACTTGTAAAAGCTGTACAAATGTCACACATTTCAGTACGTTCACTCTATAAAAACACCACAGTTGCCAGAATGACTAAGAACGCAAGCTCTTACTGTTTATGACTGTTCACTCTTATTCAGGTACTGTAAAAACGTCATACATATTCCTCTGGTGGTCTATGACTGCAACAAAATGGAGGTCGAGGTAAACAGCGGAGTATGTGGAGAAAAGTGCCACCCACGCTCTGCTTCGACTTCTCTAAAGAAGTGTTTCATAAACACTGACCATCGCAAATTGACCAATAAACACTTTTAGGCACAAAGGAGAAAAAGACAATAGCAGAGTTCTTAAAAGCCTGTACTCTTTTCTTGGTTACCACAGAAATCTTCAGTTCAGGGTAACGGCATGTCAAGCAGTCATACAGTATACTTCCTTCAGGTGAGACAAGAAGAGAGACTTGTCACACGAACAACAGCATTTTGACAATCTGACAGAGCATTGCCCTTTAATCCTGTTCTTCTGTTGGCTGCTTTTCTTAGAAAACTTTGGACCAAAACCAGAAACAATCTGGTTTCGCAAGTAGCCCGAGTCCTTTGGGAAGTAAAAACTGTTGTGGATTAAAACACAAAAGTAAAAACAGTGATACTGGAAGAGGATCAGTAACAGTAAAGAGAAAAAGTGAGTCATCTGGATGTCAGAGACAATGGCATGAATAATGCACACAAAATCAGTCAGAACAGCAGGTTAATGAGGAAACATCAGCGTTGCTATTTCCTATTAGAAAGGGCAGTGGCCTACTGGTTAGGTTTCAACACAAGGCGAAACCTTTTGTACACAGAGGTTTAACCAATTAATGAAATGACGACTATCTTTTGACTTCTATTGCACTTGGATAAAAGGTAATAATATTAAATTCCCCTTCATGATTCATTGGACTACTTGATTCAGATTGAGAAATTATTTTTGTATAAATGACCAACAAAACACATATTTAATTGCTGTCTCAGGGCATTTTTTAAAAAGCAAAAATTATTAGATATTATATTTCTTATTTAAAAATATTGTTTTAAAAAGACAGTAATACTTTTATTCAGAAAGAAGGCATTAATTAAAAATATATATTATTTAAAAAATAATTATATTATTTATATTTATATATATTATATATAAAAAAAAAAACTTCAATTTTAGATTACATTTTTAATAGGAAAATCCAAAAGATGTATCACAGTGTCTACAAAATATGTAATCAAATATTAATAATAGGAAATGTTTACGGAGTTCCAAACAGCATATGAGAACGATTTCTAAAAGATCATGTGACACTGAAAAGTAATTATGCTGAAAATTTACAGAGGTAAATTACATTTGAAAACATATTCAAATCAAAATATTATTTTAAATAATAATAATAATACTAATATTTCAAAATACTGTATTTCTGAACAAATATAATGCATCCATGATGGGCACAAAAACAAAAATCCTTAAAAAAAAAAAAAAAAAAATCTAACCAAGCCTTTAAAGGTTCTGTTCAGTGTTTTCCATGTTAAAATGTACTAGGTTTAAAATGTAGAGGCAATTATAAGTAATCGGTCAGTTTATTTGCCTAAGCTTTATCATCTTGGCATTCAACCTCATTTCCATCATGTCATGAATTCTGTGCATTATGCATCTTCAGCATGATTACACTGCAGTTCAGCATAGAATTGACCACTTTTTTCCAGAACAAAACTGGGTTTTGCATATGTATTAATCAGCAACCACAGCGGAGCAGCACAAAAGTGCTGATGCATCACCAGGAATTAGGAACCTCGCTCTGGCCTCTGATAAACTTCCAAACTGTCGGTCGATGCAGTAAAAAAAAAAACAATGTATCAATCTGGTCATTTTACTGAGAGGTAGAAAAATAAATGGCTCATAAACACCACACACACATCCATATTTTTTCTCCTTATACTATCTACTTGTAGCTGGATGGCGCAGAGCTTGGTTCTGTGATGGACCGATGAAAAAAGACAAGATCTAGTTTAATTACATTCATTAGAATAGCTGACCCCTTAATTAAGGAAGACTTTTTAATGGGCTGAGGGCATCTCTCAGTGGACGACACAAAAGGAAGCTCATTAAGGACCCTGTCCTTGCCAATTACTGGAGCAGGACAGGTAGAGACACACGCATAATACTATAATGCTACTAAATAAATGAACGAAGGGGTGGAGAGTCAGAGCGAGGCAGGAGACAGAGGAAAAAAAACGGGAAAATTTCTGAATCTGAGTGCTTGCTCTGGGGTGATTCGGTTGTGTCATAATCCCCTATGCTATCAGAAGAAAATCAGCGAGTGCATTATTTTAATTCACTAAACGGTTGCCTCCCGAGTAAGACAGAAAACAGGCAGCTCAGCCGGTGGCCTTCGGTGTTGCCACTGGAAACTGTCTTCCTATTGGCCCATGGCCACTTACTGCTTTTAAACAAGAGTTTAAAACGGATTTGAGTCTCAGAGGACAGAAGGGAGTTTAATAAGGAAAATTAGCTTGAAAACAAATGTCTCCTCAACTCGTCAGTCAGCGAAACAGCAGGGCATTAATATGAACTGATAATGAGGAAACGGTGAGCAAGAGTTCCTGCTGCTACTGCAAAGGAACATATAGATCTTATTTTTCCCTTGTTATATCATCTGCATATCAAATACTGCACGCCTAATGCATCTGTGTATGGGCGGGGTTAGTCTATGCTAAACCTTTCTGAGGACCTAGAGCTGAAACTGACCTGAGATCAGTGTTAAGATGAGAGAGGGGGAGGTGACTTCACATTTATTCCATTCTCTGGTTACTCTGAGTAAAAGCATTATATTCCATTATCAAGAGACCCACAAAGAAAGAGAGAGAGAGAGAGAACTTATAAGGTCTGATATTATCTTTCGAGTCTCAAAGCAATCTGACCTGCTAGATGAATTACTGCAACGACAACAGTCTTGTTTTCACAAAGAACATTTATAGAATCGTTCCACAGTGGGGTCCAAACAGACAGAGTACACTAGAAAAAACGTGCCTTATTTTTTTCATTTTCGTGCCTCAAAAGACACAATGCAAAGTATTTTTGTCTTATGTAATAATTTATTCAAAACTACATACATTGAATTCACAATGAAAATGATGTGCATTTTTCTCTGTTGTTTCATAGTCAGAAATGCAGGGTGATGCAACTGTCCCGATATTATACTGAAGAAAAAGAAGCCTCATTAAAATAATAGTTCTCAAAAAAGAAAATGTCATAATTTCATTTTATGTCTTAGAAAGAAATCTGTATTACTGTTCAAAAGTTTGGGTTCTGTAAGATTTTCTAACACCTTTAAAAGAAGACTCGTATTCTCACCAAGGTTGCAATTATCTGATCAAAAATATTTTAAAAAACACTCTTATTGTGGAATATTTTTAGTACTTAAAATAAATGTTTTCTGTTTTATTATATTTTAAAATTGAATTTATTCCTGTAATGGCAAATCTGAATTTTCCGCAGCCAAAAACACTGATACTATCTTTAAAACATCAATAATAAAAATAAAAATCAATTTTCGAAAAAAGTTTACCAAATCAAAAATTGTCACTAAACTTTAACAGAAACTAGAACACTTTACTTCATAAAGTAATTAAATAAACATAACAGAACTTCACAAGTATCAGTAACCTATAAATCAGAAATATTTCTTATTCCTTACAACTTTTCAGAGTTCTTAAATCCAGACATTCCAACCAGACTGTGCATGTTAAAGGAGTTCATTTATCTTGTCTCGGTACACAAAACATGCACAGACATGCATACATAGGTTCGCTGAGCAGCTAACTCTGCAGGCTACAGATTTGAGCTCTAGTGCTCACAGGATTGATGGCATAAGGATGCTGAGCTTTCTATTTCCACAAAGAGCGAGAACCAGAGATAGAAGAACTGAAGGAAGGCAGCTCTGCTTCTCATATCAATGACTCATACACACTTCCTCTTTACAGAGCGGGAAGTAGACCTTTATAATAATCTATAATACATCAGAGCGGTAACTAGATACACACTAGAGACTGCGCTGGTCTTTTCCCGTCTCTCAATCTCTCTTTCTCTCTCCCCTTTCTCTTGCTCTTCTTCTCTGGGATAGCTGATCACACCTGCCCCGTTACGAGGCCTTTCCATCCTCAGCATGACCTGTGTATGCATGCACACGTTCACATTTCCTTTAACCCCAAGATTTGCTGGATTAAACAGAAGATAAAATATTCAGCATCCACAAAGACTGCAAATTAATTATACATTGCAATCTGCAAACGGACGATAAATTTTAAAGATCTGGAGATATTTAAGCTCAGACAATCTGAGTGCTTGGAATAGAAATCAGTTTAATTCCCGAGTATTACTTTTTTTTTTTTTTTTTTTTTTGCTTCAGAAGCAGCAATTAAAATAACCTAGTAATCCAAGAATAACTCCCCAAACAAACTCATATAATCAAAATGAAAGTTTCTTACAGCAAGAACGTTTACAGCAACATACTAGAGATTTGTAAAACAATGTATATTAGAAATATAATATATATATATATATATATATATATATATATACCACTGCATAAAAAAAAAATTTTGTTAAATTTCAATGTTCTATGGCATGCAATTATTTTCAGGCACAGCTGAAGTAGTTCCAGAAATGTCTTGACCACATCACATGTTCATACCACTTTCACACGCCAAATGATTTGTGTTATCAGCATTATATCTTTCTTGATCTATATTTATAAACTGGAAGTACAGCAAACAGAAACTCTCGGCAAACAGGTTTCTGACGGTTTCTGTCTGAGAAACCTCATATTCCAGCATTAAAAGGCAAAAAAGCCCTAATGCTCTTAATTAGCCTGAAAAAAAAATAAAAAAATTCAACTAACCAGTGACCTTTACCACTCAAATGCTGACTTGAGCAGTTAGGAAAGCCATCAGCATGTCTGGTTTAGTGTGCAGATGTATGCTAAATCACAGGCCTGACTCAAAAGCAGCACTCCAGCACATGACCAGACAGTTCACCCCACTTACTCGCTGCTAAATGGAGGAGAGAAAAGACATTTCTCCATGACAAAGAGCTTTAATTGACTGGAGCCATAATGAAAACTGGAAAGATCAGATCTGATTTGGCATATGCATCTGGAAATGAGAGGAAAACTTACTTTTCGCCAAAAGACCTTCTCCAAAAGTCGGCGGCGTCGGCCTTGGTTATGCGGAATGTGTCTCCTTGGAACTGTCCACCTGGAAAGATGCCTTTGATCTCGGCCAACATGTGACTGAAGATCAGCGAGAGCTTGGTGAGGTTCCGTCTGCAAGAGAACGAGACGAACAAAGGCAAAAGCCCAGGGTCAGTACATTAAACAGACAGGAAATCAGCAGTCGGTGCAAGTGTACACACATAGAAAGAAAAGTGAAATCTCAGCATTCTCTATTGGGCGAGTTTCTTGTCCTTGAGCTTGTCTGAAAGTTAATGTGCTGCACGCGTCTCCCTTCAAACAGCATGAGGATATAGTGCAATCTGATGCACGCAGTCTGAAGGGCATGTTGGAGCCACAGCAGAAAACAAACACTCACTGGGCTCTGGCCAACAGAGCCGAGACGATCTGCCAATGTTGCAGTTGAACACTGCAAAACGATGATCACCGCAAAACATGTTTTTAAAATACTTAAATATTATTGTTGTTGTCGTCGTTGCTGCTGTTGTTTATAATACATCGATTTATTTTCCTAAAGCAATTATTTATTTGATTTTACAATCCTATTCTCCTATCCTATTAAGCATTGCAACTGATGTAAAAAAAAAAAATCATAATTAATAAATAAAAAATTATATATATATATATATATATATATATATATATATAAAACATCTGTAAACAGCCGATGTCTATAAAATTAACAGCTGTATATAAGACCCTTGCTTTTATGTCAATGACAATGTTCCATAAGTTTGTAGTTCATTTATTTTTTTTATTAATTACATAATTGGAATGCAGATAATGATGTCTGATACCCAAACACATTTTCTTAAATCATATTGTAGATTTGCTTGAACTTGAAGAAAGCTCAAATTTACAAGAAAGCTCAAATAACTTGATCCAAATTATTATTCCGTTCTTTCATACTTCTACAAAGACATGCGATATCAGTTGCTTTCTAACTTATGTGCCTTATACTTTTCCTATGTGTTATGTTAACATTTAGCATCTTTTTGTTATTTACCCAAAGCAGACACTGTCTCCAAACAAATAGTAGTTACACCTCTCTAGTAGGTACCACAAATCATTAAGACTTTCAAAGTTGTGTCCCTAAGTGACTTCCCACATAATGCATTGTGGCTGGCAGACAGGGACTCTAGCCCTCAGGGGCTGGTCCCCTTCCTCCCCCTGTGCCGTTCTCCTGTGGGATTAGAGCGGGCAGATAACCCACCTTTCAGAACAACCTTTCAGGTGGCACTCAATTACGCAGGGCCACTCAGCCCCAGGGAGGTCAATAGGAACCAGGCTGCAAGCGGCAGATAACTAGCCCCTCAGAGGCACAACAAACACACACCAACTTTCAGGATTCACAGTGGCGTTTTGTAAAGCAGCAATTGGGCACCTGCAGCTCCCAGGAGTGTTGCGGAAATTCTGGCTCAACCGTCATGCTCTGTGCAATTTCTTTCACCAGTGTCACATTTGCATTTCTTGCCTAAATCAGGCTGTATTTAGAGACCCGTTAATTAGGTTGCTACATCAGCGTAGCTTCCTGTCAAAACATAACTGTGACAAAGCAATTAGCATGTTAGCAGCGAGGCAGAACGGGCGGGGGAAAGGAGGAACTGGCAGATGAGAATCGGAGGTCAAATATGGAGGTGTATTTTACTTCAGAGTTGTTATAAAGCACTGGTCATAATCACCGCTTGCAACTGTCAGTGATTAACCGGTGTGAAAAACTTCCTTCGATCTCCGCGGTACTCGCCTCAGATACAGGCAATAAAGCTCTTTTCAGTCTAACTTAGCCGAAGGGATCCTTTTATTCCGTTATAAGTCTCTGATGAACCCACCAGAGAACATTTCTCTCTATAAACTTCAGTTCAGTTAATACCTCTAAGTCTTCAAGTTTTCAATACGGTGATACACCGCACATTTTATCACCCACTTTAATGCAGTAATACTGAAACTGCTGAGGGATTCATATATATTAGGTGTCAGTCTGGAGAATGGCAAGCTCAACTAAAACAGTCCAGCTGGGCTGACTCTGGGCTTGCTTTTTATTAAATTAATAAATAAACAAATATATAAATAATATACACACGCACAACCAAATTTGGGGAGTTGTTTTTTACTTTCCATCTGCAAGAAATCAATTAAATACAGTAATGACATTTATTTTTATATTTCTAATAAATAAACTTTCTATCCATCAAAAAATTCTGAAGAAAAAAAGAATCCTGAAGAAAATATTAAATATAATAAATAATAAAACTAGAATATATTTTGGATCAAATAAATAAATATAATATATAAATATAATGATTCAATAAAAAAAAACATTTTTAATTCAACTAAAATATGGATATTTATATAATAGTGCTGTCGAATGATTAATCACATCCAAAATACACGTTTTTGTTTACATAATATGTGTAAGTATAAACACACATACATGCATGTATATATTTCAGAATACACCAAAAATATAATATATACTATATGTGTGCATGTATAGTATATACATAATATATACGGAACACACACATTATCCAAATAATAACTTTTATTTTGTATGCAACTAAACGTTTCACAGGACTATTATAAAATACGCACAAATATATTTCATATCAGTTTTGTTGATGACTGGTTTACAAATATATAGTATAATATAATATAATATAATACTGCAACTTTGAAAGTGAGTCAGATGCTGATTCTCTCATAGAACAAGAATTAGACTCCATAGATTCTCTGAAACCCACCTGCTCAGGTCTGTAGAATGCGTACACTTATCTGTAATCTCTAACATCCGATATATCCATTACCAGCAGATGACATGCAGCCACATCAAACACACTCACACCTGCTTGCTTTGTAACTTCCACAGGAAATTAGAGATTGTGGGTCACACGAGAACTACATTATAATATTTCAACATCTACTCCACTCAGAGAGTGACACCATTACGCGGGTGAATCCTAGAGATGCCTGTGTTCTGACTGTTCAGTTCACAGCGATCATTTAAGCTTCAACACCTCTGACACACACAGCGGTCCGTGAATCATTTAAATCCATGCGGTACAGCCTGATAACATGTCACACGCTAGCCACAAAGCCAGGGGAGAAGACAGCGTATGTGACGTGATGGATGCACAGAGAGAGTTAATCCTAGAACAGAAGCTTGTCCTGAGGTAGAAGAAATTAAATTTAAGACAGAACAATAATCTCGGCCCACAGGCAACTAACATATGCTAATTCCCTCTGCGCTGCTGGGGCGATTTTTTTTTTTTTTTTCATGTGCCTCACCTCTTATCGACAGGAGCGGGGGTGTGCTTCAACAGAGCCAGGACTTCATAGGACACATCACTACCTCACGCAACACCACAGCTCAGCTGGATACGGCTTGAGCTTAATCTGGGATATGCAAAATTACTCTGCAAGTAATTTGCAAAACAGCTACAAAAGTAGCAAAATATATGTTGGAAATGGTTGAAAGAACACACACAGGATATTTTGCGGAGCTGCTTCTCTTTAGTTGTTCTAAAGTCTGATGCAACTACACTCAACCAAGAAGCTATAAGCTGATTGGAAAGGTTGTTCTAAATCAATGTTTCTGTAATATTCTAGTCTGCATGCAAGTCTATGAGATGTATCCTGTGCCTTGCTTAGAAAAGTAATAAAATATTTTGCCTCAACAAGCCACATAATTTGAGGAATCAGTTATATGTATAGTGCGGACTACTGAATAATAATTGTGATGCCTGCCTTAGAAAACACCACAAATAAACAAGACAAGCTTATTAAGAGTTTGCCGAAAAGGAACAAATGGTGACTCTGGGTTCACATAACCACCATGTGACTGTTCTAAAAGCAACATATACTTTGCACTAAACCTGTTGAGAAACCTAAAAAGTAAGAATTATAAAAGCAGCAGTGACATATACATATACATACATATATACTCAATTTTGGCATTTAACTTTAAAAAATGTAACTTTAAAAATTACAATTAGTTTTTGCATTACTCATGCTGCACTACTGCACTACTATTTCTGCTGTTTCACGACGTGGCTGTCTTAGTGGCCAGACCAGAGAGCCAGACTTCCAACCAGCATCTCTGTGAACTCTCCAAACCCTTAGTGCTTCCTGTGTGTGCTCTGCGGACTGGATGACTCCTGCCTTTCTGAATGAAACCCCATAAAACATCATATATTATTGGGAGATGGAGAATGACAGTGCTGTATTTGAACACAGATGATTTTATGGTAATTGCAGATAATGGTAGAGTGCTGGGGTTGGGGTTCATCCGAGCTCATCTGGAGAGGAGGGGAAAAACTGTGAAATGACTCTGGAGAGCCTTTATTTTCAGCCTTCAATTACGTTCAAGCAATCTGTCTGGATTTTCAGTAGAAACCTCTAATAACTACCCCCCGTACACACTGAAACACACACACACACACACGTGAGTGTGTTTTAGATCAGGATGGTGCCACGTGTCTGGTATAAAGTGGTCCAGTGAGGGCTGCATGTTTCCATTTTCTGCATTTTAGCTGCTCCATATGAAGAAAGGAAGCATGAATCAAGGTCTTAAAAAGTTTTACAAAAGGGCGTCCTATCTAATTAGCAAGCCTCTAATTTCAATCGTACTCCAAAGTTATGTTAAAAGGCCACCGCAGCGCAGTGGGAATTGACCTCTGTGAGCAAAGTCGGTCGATGCTCACACAATATTGGCAGTATGCAAACTGAACCATGGTTGTCAAAGACTTATTATAATGCAATCCCACTAGAATGCAAAAGAAATATTGCTAAAATATGTTTTCTACAACATCTACCAATACAAAGCTACATCAAAATATAATCATGGTTAGCTTCTTAAAAAAAAAAAAAAAAAAAAAAAATACATCAGGTCCATGCCGTTAGTGTTAATGAAGTGTGATGGCGTTAAGTACTTCATTGCAGTCAGGTCTAAAGGTCCTCATCAGGGAGTGTCAAGTACAGGGCCATAAAGGTAGTTTCAGTACTGAACTATTACTTGCACATGTGATGGCCGTGCAGAGACCAGGCATTGATTTGATTAACAGCCTAACCATTACGGCTAAGAGAAAGCAACAGCTAGAGAGAGAGAGACAGAAAGACCTCCCACCAGCCCAGTCAAGCACCCATCATGCTCTTTGAAAACTCGAGAGACTGAGTCACTTTCGAGAGGCATTAGCATGTGGCAGTGCACTGCACCACAGCTGAAAAAGAGAGACTATATTAGAAATATTTAATTTTAATATACCGGTTTGCTATATCAACAAATGTAACATACTGTATAACATAACCCCATAAGAGACACCAAGCCTCTGAATAGCAGTGTAAATATATGAAAATCAAGATCCCTAAATGCAAAGGAGGGCTAATCTATAAGTGTCATGCCCACTTGAACTATAGCTCAACCTCAATCTGCAACACACAACCCTGTAAACACAGAGCACAGTGCAGTTAACGCCCTAGACGTCTTGTGTGGTTCAGAGGCACGTGGAAGCACCTGTCACGTCTAACGGCCGGCGTGACATTCTCTTAGGCTTCCTGACACCTGTAGGACTCAGCGCTGCTTGCTATTGTCTTTCACTTGTTGACCTACATTCAGTGGCACACACCCTACTCCGTAAATACCGTCATTACCTCGGTCGGCTGTCAGTCAGAAAACAGCACGGATGACGTGTAATCGATATGCAGCTGTCAAGTGGTTAGCGGCCTAAAAAGTACAATAAAAAAAAAATCTAAACAAAATTATGTATGCATACAGAAAGTACAACAAAGAAAAGAAAACCACGACATTACAAAAAAAGTTATAGGCTACAAAACTATGTTAAACACAGCAGTATATACTATATAAGTTGAGTTATTGCTCACTGAATTAGTCTTCAATATTACAAGCCACACTGGGGTGAATTCAGAAAAGCATTCTAGTAAACCACTCCTATTATTTTTTCTGGCATAAATATGCTAGTATAAATAGCATGCTGAATCCTGAACGCCGTATGCTGAATTTTGAAACCATGAATAAAAATGCTTTATTCACATCAGCTGTCCAAACTGATACAGTCAACCGAGTTTCCAGCTAAATTAGATTTACAGTATTTTAAACAGAAGAGAGAAACGCATGACATCTTATAATTACCACCTTTGTTTGCCCAACAGATACCACAAAAATGCAATTATTAGTCACTGTCAGTTGCTTGTTTACCTATAACGGAGCAATTTCAGTTGCAAAAACTATGTTTTAGCTGAGGAGAGTTTTTAGAGGAGACCTTTTTGTCCTGCTTTTATCTGAAAGCTCTCTGCAGAAGTGAAGTGAAGCCACCAGGCCAGCGACATGACTCATCAATAAAACACCTGGCAGCCTGCTCCGCAGCAGGACTGGCCCGAGCGAGAGAGTGAGTGCGGTAATAGCGGCAGGACCCCTCAGAGCTGGAGAACAGATGAGATATCTATCAGAACCTCCTGCTGCAGGCCAATCTGCCACACACACACTCTCACACACACGCACGCACATTACTGGCAACTCCCATACACAAATCACCATGAATTATTAAAACCGCCAACAATCATTTTGCAGAGGAACTGACAAATAAGCCTGTCCATTAGCCAAGTACGCCTGTCTGTTCTTCCTCTAAACAGCTGAACCTTGAAGTGGTCTTCTAGTGTCTGTAATGAGGGATGGGGGAAGGATGCAGGAAGGAGAGACTAGAATATTGGGGGTGAGACATCACAAGCCTGTTTTATGACTAAATCAATGCTGCCACAACCCCCTCATGCTTTTCTCCCACATACACACACACACACACTAATCCACTCCAACTCCGAAGCTTTGAACACGTACATGAAAAACTGATGGGATTCCAGTAATTGTAATTTTCAACTTTTTTAATGAACGGTTTGGGCATTAAGAAGACAAAAGGGAGGAAGAAAAAACAGGAACTGCAACACTTATCTAAAAGTTTGTGCTATAGAAATTGTGAGGTGGCTTTTAGAAAGAGGTGAAGTGAGAGGTGTATTATTACTTTCCGAGCAATCGTTTTCCAATTTTCACAAAGCAGATTTACCATTTTTGCTTGGCAGAAAATAAAGGAGGCAGGAAAAAAACACTCCAGACTGGCAAAGAATGAGAAAAAGCGCAATATCTAAGACGTATTTATTTAGTATTTTTATTTGCTGCATAAAAAGACGGACATTTATTCAGTTCTGCTGTTAAAAACAGAGCATTCTGCCACCTCTTCGCACTCATATCAACAACAGGGGACATTTTCAGCTTCAATGAAACTGACAGAAAGGGCAAAGAGCGAAAAATGTAGGTTTCGCACAGTGGTGGTCTTCTGAGGAGCTCTTCCTGATAGTTACCCCAGCCATATCCTTCACCCTTATCTCTTTCTGCATTTTCACTTTTAGAAACGAAGTAGAAAAAAAAGCTCAAACTTGGGGTTTGTTGAGATGAGTTTTTACAGTCTGGCTGTGGTGCGAAGAAAAAACAAAAAAGAAAAAGAAACCGCTACTACTCACAAAAGAACGCAAATGCAGACATTAAAGAAACTTCTGAGGGCTGCTAAGGGCTTAAGACACAGACGATCCGTTAGAAGTTATGAGACGCTCTTAATCTCATCTCAGTTTTATTCTCATCTGTTTTCACCGCCTAAGTCTATCCTGTCTGAAGTGCTGCAGTTCCTCTGATACAGTAAGAGCTTTGTGAGTTGAAATACACAGAGCTTTTACAAAAGGCAACAGAGGTTCATTCATTTCATATGAGGCTATGCATGTTTTATTAAAGAAGTCCAATGTAAACAGATTCGCAGCTTATGCAATCTAATGAAAAATGTTCAAATAATTAAATGGTAATGTGTGCCTCTGCTCAGAGCTAAATCATTAACATGCAAATGCTGCCAAACACAAATTCATGTGGCTGGAATATTCCGTGTGCTCATTAATAAATCCTCCCTCTCTTTATGCAAAATTCACTAATTTCATGTACACCGCCATAAATGCTTTTGTAAAAAAAAAAAAAGTCTACATGACAGAGATAATGGCGAGGGCATGTAGGATATTACCCACAATCTTATAAACATAAAATTGTGGGGCAAAACAATTTCTATAAAAGAGCAATTTCAATCTCATTATCCTTCTATAATGAGTCCTCAGAGACAGCAGGCGTTCACTGCCGCTCACAGCAGTACAGATGCAAAGTGCATGCTCGAATTACACGACAATCAGTTCGATTATGAGAAAAGAGACTAAAGGACAGCGGTGCGCATCAGCCTTTTCAACCGCGCAGCAGTCTTGGGCGTGATGTGTGTAATTAAAAGGTCAAGTTCAATGCCTCAGATTGAAGAGGAATCAGTTTAGTTGGGCCGAGTACAGAGCCTTGGGGAGCTCCTGAACACAGAGATAAAGAATGGAGGAGACTTACCCACCACCACTGTTCAATTCTTCACCAGTTTTTACAAAAGCTTTTGGCTTATGTTCTTAACATTTAGTTATTCTCAACAAAACTGCGCATTATTCTTAAATTTATAGTAAAACAGACTAAAGTTATTTAAAATGTCAAGATTGATGAAAACATTTTAGTTCAAGTTAAAGCCTAAAATAATTAAAACATGCAAACTTTAAAAGACCAAACTAAAATGCACAAATAATAATAAGTATTTAATCGAAACTTGTCAACATATAAAATATTCATGAACATAAAATACAACAAAATGTTTGATTAAGACAAAATTGATTAAGACAAGAACCAACTGTCCCTCCCTACAGCTCCCTCTATTTGCAACAGACTCTCTCATTTCTGACCTGCAAATAAACACCGACTCAAAGATGAAATCTAAGAGACAAGATTCTCTTTGAAGTTGAAGTTGGGGGTATAAGAATATTAATTCCAGGCTTTTCTGTCTCTGTTTCAGAGGGCTAAGCTGCCGGGGCTGTGTATATGTGTGCACGCGAATGTCTGGAGAAAACTGCTTCGTGCCAATCAAAACAAAAGACTGGGGACACTTCTGTCTCATTAGACCACTGCCTGGTTAAGGTCCGTCTCAGGGGAAAGGGAGGACACATGTGCATGAAGAAATGAAAAAGGGGGTTGTGAGTGTAGACGTGGGTTGTCCCCTGCAGAAATCCCCATAACCCCACCCTGCCAATCAAATCTTTTTGATATACTCCTACCACATCCTGCACAACCCCATCTCTTTGTTTTGTGCCCCATCTACTCCCTCGCTTTCAGTCTTCAGTGTTACAAATTATACATTTGTTGAGAGCTGGGCAAGCAGCCCATGTGCACTTCATTTCAACAGCCTGTCGCGGCACTGCAACAAAATATACTTCACAGTATCACCTTAAACTTTATTAAATATCAATATCCCTAAAATGTTACTAATTTCAATAACAAATTTCTATAGCAAAGCAAAAACAGCTTTAGATTATTTCATATTTTATATATATACATATACATATACATATATATATATATATTAGGGCTGTCAAAAATAACGTGTTAACGACGTTAATTATTTTTTGTCGTTAATTACGTTAATTTTTTTAACGCATTTCACGCATGCGCAGTGCAACAAATTATTTGTCTGGAAAGTGGGACAATAACCTCGGAGTAACTGCACTTTGCGTCAGTGACACGCTGATTATATT
>JAUMHQ010000065.1:9758827-9774455 GCA_032361165.1 Enteromius paludinosus | reverse complement strand
TATATTTCATTATAAATATAGTATATTTAGTATACACACACACATATGAACACTAAATATACTAGACTAACATACTGTAGATAAATATATACATGCACAAAACAATAGTTATTGATAATTTATTAAGTAATTAAATATGCTATGTAAATATTGCTTTAAAATTGATTCAGTGCATCTTAATGCTTAAATTTTAATTCTGTATGAATTTTGTTAAAGCCCAGCTACTTTTGACCTCTTTATTCATAACGACACACTGATTCTTTAAAGAGAAAAAAACCATGAGAGGGAAAAAAGAGAGTGGGTGTGAGAGAGAGAGAGAAAGAGAGATGCGCTGGACAGAAATCAATTCCAACATTCCCACCAGATCGGCGTATCGACTTAAATCTACTTTCAGGAGAATATTATATGAAAAAACATTATCAGCTTGCTATGCTATTTATTAGATATCACACCAAATTAATATTTATTAAAAAAACAAACGTATCCAGCAATGAACATCAGTTGGGGTTTTTTTATTGATTCGTTTATAGGCCTGAAGTGTTGTGCATGCATACGTGCATCGGTCAGCCATCACAAAGGGAACTCTCTGATTGGTTCCTCCCTATCAGCTCTCAAAGCTAATAGACTGATAGATTTTTGAGGGATTCTATCAACTCTGATTGGTTCAAAGACAATGACACACTCTCTCTGCCAGATGGTGATTAGAAATGTGTCCGTGAGTATATTTGGTCTACTCTCACGTCTTTAATTGGCATATTCAACAAAATGTCAAATGTCACCCAGTTTATAAATAAATTGACCGAGTAAAAATTCACGTTACTGATATGCATGGCTTTCTTGTTCTGTATTTTTAACTCTTGACCAATGTTAACATGTGAATACATGTACATAAATTGCATAATTTACATATGAAATAAATGTAGTGGTCTGATGCGTGCAAGTAATACACAAAAATATATTAGAAAAAAAAAAAAATTATTCACATGTGTGGGCCTTGTAATCAATTTTAATGATCAAAAAACAGTTTGAAAAACGGAAACTCTAGATCAGTAAAATGCAAATCACCACGTGAAAGTCACCAGTGTTTGTGGTAATGAAACTCTCATTAAAGAGAGCAAAAGAAGCTAAGTTAAGCTGAGTTCAAGTCAGCACTTTCACACTGCACTTGAACAACTGAGAAGTGAGAACACCAAAAAATTAACACGTACACAAAATATGGACAAGAATTCATGAACAGGAATAGGAATTAACACAGAATACTGCATATTACACACAAAGAGCTACATATCCCGCATGATTCGTGTGCTGAAGATTACGGCCCGTGGAACAGCTCAAACTGTTTGTCTTGTGCTACGCTGAAACTCAAACAAAACAGCATTGTGTCTGAAACTGCAGCACTACCAGTACCACTACTGTTATTGTGCTGCGTGTGTGTGTGTGTGTGTGGACGGAGAAATATTGATAGTGAGTGGACATACACATCTTTAGACAACAGGTGTAAAACATTTCTTTCCGTTTTACCCAAAAGGAACTATTTATAGCCTAGAAGAGCAAACGTTTTGACACAATTTTAAATTTCATATACTGAAAATAATACATTTCCCCACCTACCCTAAGCGCTATTTGTAAGTACACAAAAAATAAATAAATAATAAATTCACTAGTACACCAAGTTGTCACCTGGGCAAAAACGCTAGACAAAGTACAAAAGCTAGAATTTTGCATATTTACCTCTAAATAGTCCCTATTATTACCCTAGAGTTACATATTAGTATTTTGAAGTACATATAAAGCACCCATATCAATACCTTTTGAAAGGGTACATTTCAAATTTGAGTCACACTTTATATTAGGTGGCCTTAACTACTATGTACAATGTATTTATTGTGCATATTGTATTGCGAAAAACCTTTTTTTGCTGCTATTGAGATGGGATATGGTTAAAGTTAAGGACAGGTTTGGTGGTACAGTATCAGTAGGTTTAAGGGTGGGTTAAGTTGTAAGGAATGAGTTAACAGTGTCATTATTATAAATGTAATTACAGAAATTAATTACAGATGTTATTCTTAAAAATTTAATTAAGTAAATTGTAAAAACATGTATTCATTTAAATGTAAGTACATAATAGTTAAGTCCACCTAATTTAAAGTGGGGACCAAATTTGCAATATTTAATAAAATATACATTTCTAATATATAACACATTTATATTGATGTGCCGAATACTGACTGACGATTGATTTCTGAAAGATGATGTGTAAAAAAATAGTATAAAAACATTCTAATTTGCTGATTAGTTGGATTTTTATTTATTTATTATTTAAAACCATGATGCACTTTTTTTTAAATATTCTTTGATGAGGAGAATGTCTAAAAACACCCTTCGTTTAAAACTCTTTTGTAACAACAAATATATATTTCCTGTCAGTTTTAATCCATTTAATAGAATTTAAAAAACTAATTAATGAGTTATTACAAGACTTATTACATACATGGTTTTGCTACTCATTTTCCCTTTGGTGACTTAATACAAGGAACATTCCACCACTGCTGCCCCATATTAAAAAAAAAAAAAAAAAAACCTGCTCATGGTAAAATTTCCATTGCGATAAAGTTGTCTGAAGACACACGTGTCACACGAGATACTTAAAGTCCTTTCGATTTGAATATCACACGTTGCTCAACAATGATCCGATTGTCATTTGTACCATTCGACTACTTTAAAAATGATATTGTTCCAGTCAACGGTCTAGTCGCTTGGACAAATCTGACTCTGGAGAGATTTTTATATTATTGGGAGAGAATCTGTTTGAAATATTTGCTTTGTAATATGAAGCTCAAACCTTTTCGTTTTGCGTCTCATCCGAGCTGGACCTGAACCATGGAGACTAGAGTCACGGCGAGATCTCAGAGTGCAGTTTGGTGAGCGTGTGGGTGTCAGCCTACACTGATCACAGACCAGCAGTGAGTCACCAGCTCAGCCCCAAACGCAACTGATAACTGCAGTTATTACTACACCTCACCGAGCAGCATTGACACGGAGCGGCAGCCAAACTGCATACGGGGGCAGAGAGGCCTAGGACAAACACGCAAGCCCCTCAACCGAAGCCCACCATCAATCATTCTCGATAACTAATAAATGTCACTCTTTGCCGAAGCCCCAGTCTGGCGCCTCCACATACGCTCGCACATACAAACACATGCATACCACACAGACACAAGCAAACAATCTCGCACAAAAGTCAGCAAACAAACCCACGCATCCCATCTCCTCTGGAGCCCAGATGCTAGTTGCGCCTTCTAGAATATTTCCTAACTCCTGTGGACAAACTTCTGGCTTCTTCTGAAGAGAATTTGTGTTTCCTAACCTGTTGCTAACAGAACTAGAGAACGACAAAAGAGAAAGAAAGAGAGGATGCACTTGGTCCTCCTACAGACACAGGATGTGCAGCAGGAAATTCAATGGAAGTCATATTCACACACTCCTGTTCACTTCCTGCATCAAGGTTACACTTCCATTTCCTCTAGCATTTGCATTTCTGAGCCTTTAATCAACTGCATGCATGACTTGTGTAGTTAAAATGCTTTCTCCATTAACACGAGGCATGAACAGATGAACAAAACGGCATCCGCACCCACGAAGTGACTAAGCGCGTGTCATTGAGTCTTTACAGTCAGTATTTCTAAAGAAAGACATTGTCGTCCTCCTCCTCCTCTCCGCCTACAAGCTGCACCTCACTCTGGCATGGCCTGAGCCATAGACTTATAATTACTAGATGGCTCAACCCCACTCATGTCCGTCTCACCACATCCTAGCAGATGGGCCCCAGATTTCAGGCTACGAATGGGTTGTTTCTGGGCCACAGTGAGCTCGCAGGCCATTTGCTTTCGTATTTGCCGGAAGGGTGGACATTTTGGTAATTGTATGTGCGCACTCAGGTATTAGTTAAAATCAGATTTTAAGTTGCTTTCTGTCAAGAAAAGATGTTAACTGGTGCATTGTTTTAAACGTAAAAATAAAAATATTAAATTAAAACAGAATATACAAAATACAAAAGCATTAAAAACTGAATATAAAAAAATAATAATAAATACCAAAAACATTTCAATATTTAATCATTTATTACAACAATTATTATTAAGAATTATAATAATTATAAGAAAAACAAAGTAAAACATAAAAAAAATTTAAAAAGTAAAAATAAAAGACAAATACAAACAAAAACACACAAAAAGTAAACTAAATTTAAAAATACATATTAAAATGTAAAAAAAAGAATCAAATAAAAAGAATAAAAAAAGAATATAAAACAATTCAAAAATAAAGAATTAAAAAATTAAGTAAAACAACATCACAAAGCAAAGAAAAGTATCAAATAAAAATAAATTCACAAAATAAAATAAAAAAAGAATATAAAAGAAAAAATATAAAAGCAAAGCAAAATGAATCAAAAATTCTTAATTCCTGATCAATTATACCAGTCACTTCTTCATTCTGGAACTCACACCCATTCCTAATTTCCAGCAATAAACTGGAAAAAGGAGATCAAACAGGAAAAGGCGTCACTCGTAAATGAGGATTTTCCCTTACTGCACAATGTTGCACCTGGAAGCTATGGTGAGTAAAACCATAGCCAGGAATAGCTTGACATACACCAACACTATAAATTCCCTCTGTGTGTATGATCCTGAAACTGAAGGCATTACATATCAGCCTGGATGAAGAAAGGGGGTCTCCTTCAATTTGTCAGAGTGAAAGCATGGCTCTGTCAGGACACTGGAGAGAGCTTGTCAGCGAGTGTAACTGGTTATTCTGGGTGATCCCCGGGTTTGATCATAGTGTGGGAATAGCTCAGCTTTGAGTAAGTAAGAGCTCCGCAAAACTCTCACGCTGAAGGGAGACTCCATCATTCCTTCCTCCTGTGTCACTCGCTCCATGACTTACTCACAGACGTGAGTAAAACACCCCTTTTTCTCTCTATACTGTAGCTCAGGCCCCCACACGCTCGCTCAGCCCTGCTCTTCCTTTCTTGTTCTCTTTCTGGGCCCATTTCCTGTGCAGATGGCGTAGGTTAATAAATAGATTGATAAAAGATGAACATTATTGATTCCTGAAGGAAATCTCTGTGCAAGCGCAGCAATAATGCTGAACAAACAACCAACACAATATAAAATACACAGTGGGGCTCTATAAAAAAAAAAAAATTCTTGCTGGCTTGGTCAAAAAACAGTGGACTCATTTTGTCATTTGTAAATTTCCTGTAATTGGTGTACACTAAACATTTCACAAACAACTGTGCTGGAAAACTATGTGAAATGGAAATGGGTTTATAATTTTATGAGGGATGTGCTAAACTACACAGCACATGTTAAGAAATATCTTATGTTTATTTATTTATTTATTTTTAAATGTAGATCAAATTAATTCTTGATTTCTAACACATTCTAACTGAGGCCTCACAAATCATTATAGGGCCACTTGTCTTGATCATAAATCACAATAACTTTGGACAATATTAAGGTCTTGACTTATCATGAAAATCATGAATTTACCAAACTTAAATAAATAAAATCTAAAACTTTTAGCAGTGTACTTCCTTAAACTTTAAACTTCATATTAGGCATGGGATGATAACCGGTTTCAAGTTTTACCACGGTTTGAAAAAGTCACGTTACCGTTCCTACGATATGTGCCTTTTTTTGTGTCGTCAAAGTGAAAGCGCAGGACTCCCGACTAGGTTGTGTGTGTGCGTACCTGCAGCGAAAACAATGCAGCCCATCCCCCACTGGTTACTGCAGGCAGGCGCGTGTATGTGATTGTGCACGTGATCCGCAGTTAGTGAGACACGTATGGCGGCAAATCTATGCCAATAATATGTGAGCGCATCACTAATGCTGGCGATATGTCATGGTCTAGCCATGTCTCAAGTCAAGGGAAAATGAATCAAACGGGCATCCAATACTGACTTCTGGAAAACGTGAATAACCAATGACATTTGAGATTACAACTAAAACAGCAAGCCCCGCCCCATGACTGACAAAAATAAAAGTGTTCGCGCGAGCAGGTGAGAGAAGATTGAGTGCAGGAATGATAGCGATTTTAAAATGAGCTCGCGGCTCCCGTTTCTTTGCGTGTAGATCTGTTTTCCTCTCGCATATGTAATCTACCGCACGCGCCAGCATCAGTGGTGCGCTCGCGTATTACTGCCATAGATTTGCCGTCATAGGTGGCATACTTTATTGCAAAAGACATGTGCCTTTACAAATTGTGGAGAAACCATGTTTAAATGTTTATTTATGTTGGTTATTGTTGATCTTCAGGTTTAGGCTCACACAAGTGACTGCAATTTAATTAAGATTAAATTATTTATTTTAATTATTTTGCCTGATGTTCAGTGTTACAAAATGTTCTATGTTTCCTAAAATAAAATATACTGTGTTCAATTGAAAAAAAATAATAATAATAATTAAATAAGAGAGTTGTTTTTTTTACCCAGATATTTAAATCTAACATTATAGAGAAGTACTTACAATACCGTGATACCGTGAAACCCTGATATTTTTATCCAAGGTTAAGGCCCATTAGCCTGGCTTCCACGACTATAAGGCTCATAGGAGTTTAGTCTGGCCAAGCTGCCATACCACTCACATTCTGGGAGGTGGGCTTAACCTGCGTCTATCAGATGCCTCTGTATACTATCAGATAACTCTGCTCGTTTCTCATTGGTTCCCATTTTTTGGGAACAGAAATGCTCTAAAACGGCAGCTTGGCCAGACTGACTTTGCTCGCGAAATTGAATGTAGCGTCACAAGAAGTATGGGCGGGCCCAGGCTACCGGCCCATGCCTACCACATATAGAATAATTCAACTGAAAATCCAAAAATAAAATGTAAAACAAATTTGAATTTAATTTATCAATGTAAAATATTAGTAAAAGAAATAAATAAACAAACAAAATTAATGAAAATCAAACCTCAGACTTCTGACAAGCCTCTTCTTGTCTAGCCAACTTAGTTAGTAACAAGTTAAAATAACCTTAATCATATATTTAAAAAAAAAAAAAAAAAAAAAAAAAAAAAAAAAAAAAAAATCACACTTTTAACTACACAGCAAATTCACAAAAAAAACGTTCAACATCTGCACTCTTCTCAGAAAACCAATTCTGCTATTTTTAATAATGCACACTTGCAAATTTATAGCTGCAATATGCATTATAAGTCCCCAACGCCAAGAAATTCATTAAACCCTCAACTGCTCCCAAAGGCTACTCTTGCACCCCTCTGTGCACTGTCCATGTTCTCAAACACTCCTTGAGAAGCAGATGGTTTGCAAAGTTTCTTAATAAAGAACATTCTAGATTATTTACAACTATCTGCATCTGTATGCAGTCAATTAACCCAGTTTGTAAAATCCCAGAAAACTGGATCAGTACTTCGTCCCATCCCAAGCCAAAGTTCCTCTGTGCTAATCAACAACAGCATGCTACAGATGGGGTCCATAAACATTAAGTTGTAAATAACTCAGAATATGCCATTAAATGATCGTTTATGCTGCTTTTCGTATCGCAGCAGTCAAAGAATGTCAGGTTGTTATTTCATAACCTTGTCTTGTTGTCTTAATCTAATGTGTGTTGGAAGAAGCACCTGGTCTACGGCGTAATGAATTTAAACAGTGAGAGTAACCTTGAAACCATATGTGAAGATTCCAACTTTTCGATAAAATGTTGTTGTCCCGTGTGGGTATTAGGAGGATATCCTGGAGAAGATATTTCAACCATCTCTTCCAGAACACCACAAAGCCGCATTGTTTCATTTCCTGTAATATTGAGGTATTATGAAAGCTGTGTCTCTTTAACAAAACAGAAACATCACTCCCATACTCACCACCGGCTCTGAGCTTCGGTGGTCTCCTCAAACATCAGCCCAAACTGACACTTTTTTGTCTTCAATTTTGAGCAACCCGAAATGCCATTTCTGAATCAGCGGAACATAACAGTTAGTTCACAGCGACAAACAGGAAAAAGAGATCTAAGATTAGCTTTACGATGATCAGCTTTCTGAAACGAGCTACAAACCTAACGACAAAGTCAAGCCAACACCAGCAGGAAGCATAGTGACATCATAGCCCTGTGAAGGACACTGCTTGACGGTCACTTCCTGATTGAGTAGCTTTACGCACAGTGATAAGACCGACACACATGAGCACAAAGTAGATACTGACCAAAATTACTGGCAGGAAACTAAGCTATGAAATAGCCAATCGACATTTTTCAGCTTCATAACAATTTATTTACTAGTTGCCTGAAGTGTAACTCTTATTCTCAGCCTAGCTTTACAATGTAAAGTCCAAAACAAATGCGGTAAACAAAGAGAACAATATCTATGGCCGGGCAACATCCTGCTTCCTGGTGCAGCACTACAGAGCTGAGCAGATTGAGTGGTGATTACTTTAGGAAGCTGCGGCTGCACGGCTGTCAGATCGGCCATAAGAGAACAGCTGGACAGATTTCCCATGATCTTGTGCGTAGATATCAACTGCTCAGAGAAGCATGAGACATCATGCACTCCACACCAGACGGAGCTTTTCTAAAAGGTGAATATTTAACAATTTTTTGGATGAATATTTTTCTTGTAGCACAATCTATGATTCAAAAGTCAATGTGTGTTACCTTAGAGAAGTTTACACCATATACATATCTAGAATGAGATTGTTCTTCCCTCTGATCTAACCTAAAATGCTAATTAATAAACTAAAAACACAACAAAAAGCAAAAACACCAAAACAGAACAAAAACAAAATATGGTTTGGTTATCTGTTTCAATGCAGTATACAATACAACAAGGCTGGTATTGGTTGTTTGGTCTGGTTCTTAAAGAACTGGTGCTTATGAAAGAGTGATGAGTTTGTTTCTCCACATCTCTTGTTTCACAAATCTGTTCATGGGCTCAAAGAGGATGCTGCTTCCGGGACAGAGCTGATCGATACTGGTTTCAGTTGAGGAAGGTTGTTGGAGGATCTAACCTGCCTTATCAGTGTAAGTGCAGGTCTGAGCATTTAGAGAAAACACACATGCACACACACACACCCCTCAGACACTCGCACTGCGAATATGTCCAAGCACTTAACCGTGATGTTTTAATTAAGGAAATGTCTGAGATATCCAAGAGTTTCATTACTCTAATTAAAAAAGATGCTTAAAAGTTGTAAACATACAAACAAAGTGGCCTTTCTGTTATATTAATAGACATCACTTAAGAGTGAAAAAAGAGTGAAAAAAATAAAACATTGATGCGGTTGCTAGGTGATTTTTTTCTGAATCACAAAAGAAGTTAACTGGTCATCATATGTTTAAGGGCAACGGATAACTAATAAAACCGCACACTTCAGAAACATCTCTCACACCCCACGTTGAGTGACACATCTACTGGTTTGAGTGACAGACAGGAGGCAACCGATCCCAGAGGGCCTAATATAGTCTGACAGTTTAAACAGGCTTTCTCAATGAGGTAGCGAGTCGGTCATAGTGCTGTGGGCAGTTTCAGGGCCATGTTACGCTGAGTTGAGTCTACAGGAGGTTTCTGATCAGAGAAAGAAAAAGAAGCCGTTGCCAGCTCAGAGTTTCCATCCTGTGCACATCAACAGTACAAAGTACAGCTCGACTGAAACGTTTATGTGGTCCCTCTGATGAGGTCACCGCTTTTACGGCGGGAAGAGACAAAAGGCATTCAGAGCTCTGGCAGGTGTTCTTCTGTGGCTGCTTTAAAACTACAAGCCTGAGGTTTTATCGTAACGCATGCAGGCATATGTTTCATTGAAATCAACTGGATGTATGGTGAAAGCTATGAGAGTCGGAGCGAAAGAAGCCTCATCAAAGTTTTATTTGATGAAAAACACAGAAATACTGGGAAATATCATTACATTTTAAATAACTTATAATATACCTTAAATGTAATTAATTAGTCTAAAGGCAAAGTAGTTTTGTGCACATGGGCATTCAGAATTGCAATATGCAGATTTACTTCCCAAGATACATTGCTTAATGCTTATCACGCTTTACATGTTTTACAGGATTTTTAATGAACATTAAGTTTGACAGAACAGCATTTTATTCTGAAATGGTAAAATTATTAATGTCTTTACTGTCACTTTTGATCAATTTAATGCATCCTTGCAGAACAAAACTATTTAAAATTCTTTCAAAAAACTCCAGGGTTTCTTTATAGAAAACCATGTTTTGGGTAGAAGGATGTTTTCCGTATGTATTTAGCATGTTTAAGTGCTTTGGCTCAGATTTGTTTGTTCACAGTCTCCCTTCTGGGATTTCATTCTCAACAGCAGTGGATGGCGACTGGGGCTCAGATGGCCTGCTGTGTGTATGCGTGTGTATGTGTGTGTGTTTCAGAGTATATGAGGAGAAAACAGAGAGAGGCAAACACATCACAATAAATCAAGCATGTCAGCCAGACTCCCAAAAGACCAGCACCACGCAGACACAAAAACGCAACACAGTCCCATACGGACACCCGTTAAACCTCACTAGACAAATCCGCACTCCCTCTCCGGACTGGACACAAACACCCTACTCCCCAAACACCTTACTAAAAACAAGGAAGGTTTCTGTTCTTTAAAGCACACATCTGCCGGGATGGACCTAACCCAGAGCTCAGACGGGACACTGCTATGTAGGGCAAACATGGGAACAAAAGGCCTGTTCTCTCATCTCGCGCTTCTCTCTTGCTCTACAAGACACCTAACCACTTGAGACGCAGCTGTCGAGACTACTATTGATTTGCTGCTGGGTTGATTTGAATCCATCCTGAAGTTCCACCTGCTGCCCGCACCATCCGCTAAGGGAAAAAAAAAAAAAAAACAGCACCAACAAACACTTGCAGTCACTTAGTCGACAAGAAGCTGTCACAAATGGGGCTCTGGTTTCAGAGAAACACATTTTCACGGCTGTGGAAAGTGTGACACCCACTCAGTTCACGAGTTAGACAGTGCCCTGTGACACCTGAGACTTAAAGACTGAGAGGTAAAGATGGAGAAAACAAGCAAGATATTAGAGAGTGAGAAGAGGCGAGCAGATGTGCTGACATTTAAAACCACCAACAGAGATACAAATGAAACCTCAAAAGCTGATAATTCATTAGATGTTCATTTGAGGAGGCGTCCCGTCTAAGCTTTTCCAGATGAGATCAGAAAAGGTTGAACCCCCAAATTTAAGGGGGCTGGGGCACAAAGAGACATTCATGCAGAAAATAGGGTGATGTGTGTTTTAAGGGTGGGGGGGGGTGTTATATCTGCATTATAATAAGGATAGAAATATACTCTACACAAGCGCACAGACACAAAAGCTTGGTCCCATTTACCCCCAAAAAAAGAAACTAATACAACAACTAAATATTCAATACTATATAAGAAGAAGAATAATAATCTTCATCTTCATCATCCCTAGTACCATTCAATGATGGTTATTATTTACAGATATTATAGCTAGCAAGCTATAAAACAAATCGATAGTTGCAGAAAGTTTAAATTATGAATCTCATTCCTGGCTAAATGCATTTGTGTACTTATGTATCATATGCATTCTGATCTAAATGTGTTTGTGTTCATAGCAAAAGGATAATTGTGGAAGGGAAACACAAGAACAGGATGTTGTGGGGCACTTCCTCCTTGAGTTTTCCTCCAGATGACTGAAAAGAGGGTTAAAAGGCACAGAACAGAATCTGAGTGAGACCTGCACTCAATACCACTGATTTGCAGCAAAGATTGGGTTGCTGAAACTGTCCTGTCTTGAGAGTGTGTGTGTGTGTGTTTGCCCTTCCTCTTGAGGTCACATATCCCATCGTCTTTTCTTTCCGGTGCTCAGCCTAGATTTCTGACAACCCACTTACTTGTGGACTTGTGTACTTAAGCTCTGGATAAGTTTTGGGGTCTTGAGAATTCCCATCCAGAGAACATAGGAACTACATTTATTCAGAATTTCTCGGCTGCTCAGTCTTTGCCAATTAAGACCCATTCAAAGCAGTATACAGTGGTATCACCCAGATCCAAGGCTCGGAATCGGTCCGTGACTTCCTCATTAATGAAGCTTTTTCCATCATTAGCCGGGCACCAGATGAACCTCATCATCACACTGCAGAGCAGACGGTGCGGTAACAGAGGCGTGTTGGGGTGGGGGAGTTGGGATATGTGCTGTGCCATCTGATTGGTGGTAGACTGAGTGCTGCTAATTGCGCTTTTACCCAAATGCAGACCTCCGCTCATTAATCACAGTCCCGGGCCTACTTTTGACAAGGTAATTTAAGAGAAATAAACACAAACATGATCGAAATAACAGGAGGATTTTATTGAGCCTCCGATGCAGGACAAACATGTTACACAACGGGAAGAAGGAAAAAGAGCGGGGAAACATGAAAGAGTGACCAGAGAGCGGGGAGACCCCCTAATTGAGTAGAACATCTGGCTCTGTTCCACCGTTATTTGGCTGTTTGAACTTCATTGTTCCTGTGTGTGATGGATGCAGCTGGAGAAGGTTGAGTTTGGGGGATGGAGAGGGGCCCATTTGGTCTGCAGGCTCAGAGATGAGAGGATGATATATTTTCCTTTTATTCTCCATGGGAGGGCATTCGCTTACTCTCTAAATAACTCCAATTAACTTCAGTCAAGGGGTGACATGTCCTGCTGCAGTCCATCATGTGTCATGTGCCCAGGTCTGGCTCGCATTGGACATCATTGCGGTCAGTAATTCCTTTTTTTTTTTTTTTTTACATATATGGAGTATAATAAAGTGTGAGGTTGTGCTATGTTAAAATTAGGGATGCACCAATATCAAATCATTCAACATTAAAATAATAAGAAATATGTTTTTGAGCATAAAATCAGTACCTTAGAATGATTTCTGAAGGCTCATATGAACTTTAATATGGCTGCTGAAAACTCAGCTTTGACATAAGAACAAAATTTGTTTAAAATACATTAAAATATAAAATATTTGTTTTAAATGGTAATAATACTACTGATATTATGAATATAATTTTTTATCTTTACCAAAACCCAACCATTTAAAATATCTAATATTAGACAAAATCTATAATATTGATCAATATGGCATCAATATATTGTGCATCCCTAAATTAAAATGGTTTTAAAGAAATTATACAATTTATTTCATAATTCAAACTTATTAAATGCCACTGTTCAATAAGATATAGCCCATGACAATAAAAACAAAGCTTTCTTTTTTATAATGATCTTATAATGATTATAATGATTCAATGCCTTATTTAAAAAAACACAGCTAGAGCCTGAAGGATAATGCAATTATTACTTAGGATAAGAGATATAATCTGCTGCATACTGAAATGCCTTTCTGACCAGAATCTATTGGAGAATGGGCAATTGCGTTCATCCACCAAACAAGCCAACCTATAATTAGTTCCTCCTAGGGAAAAAGAAATCGCTGACCATTAACTTCTGCAGTAAAAAAATAACATAAGTTAACCTTATAAGAGATGCTCTCTGCAATGTGCTCACTCAAGGTTAAAGGAAACAAGGCAGGTCGGCCTCTCGGTTCCTCTACCTAGCAGTTTCAAATCCACAGCTCCGTTTCCATCAAGGTCTGCACTTTCACTTCAGCTTTTCATCACCGGCTCAGACGGCGTCTTGAGATAAAGCTACGTCAGTGACCTTTTCCATCAAATCTGCTGCTGCATTAGCAATCTGTTTCAGCACAGCATTCACTCCAAGCATCATCCCGTGAAGTTCCTGTTGCCCCTTTACTGTTACATGTTGATCCTATTCTGTTTACTCACAGCAGATGGTAACGGGCTGCAAAAAAGTCTTTTTCAACAACTACAGCATTGTGTTTATTCATAGTGAGTGTTGTGGAACATCTGCCTTGGGAACGTAGTAGCTTGTGGTCAAACATGAATTAAGGATGGTTATTTAGTGAGGGTGGTAAACATCCTGTGCTTTAAGGAAATAAAACCATTCCAAACATCATGGTGCTAACGCCTACACTGTTTAACAGGTGTGATAGGTGCAAGCTGGGAAGAAAGTTTTTGCGCACTTGCGGAAAACAAAAACTTCCCCAAACGTTCCGTAGCCGTTGAGCGGCTTTAAACCGAGCAAGCTGAGTAAAGGAGATTTAAACAGACGGCTGCCACTTGTGAGCAAGTGCAGTATATTACCTTTTTCAGAGGGGAATTAGCTCTCTTAAAGGGCTCACAGAGCTTTAAAAAAAGTTGACGCGGCTGAAAGGGGTTAATACACTGTGATTTCAAAGTCAGTGTGAATGCAAAACAGCTCCCTGGACCGTCCCCACTGTTTGTGGCCTGCTTAAAGGCCAAACCTCAGAGATATTTTCTTCTGCTTGCTTGAGAACAGTACATCTCTATCGCTGTTGAACGCAGTCTCTCTGTCAACTGCTCACACCTCAAACCACAGGAACATTAAAACATCTGCCAATCTTCTCATTATGCATGAAGACTGAGAAGCAAGCACGTCAATGAGGCCAGGTCTGAGTTCAGCGTGTACGGCATGGCTCCACAATGCTTTGCATCTCGGTCACCAAAAAAGACACTGAGGCGATTACAGCACAAGAGATCCAACACAGCAAGGCTGAAGATTGGCACCGCAGCCTGAGACACAGCAATGCTTGCCAATTTCCACTAGATTCAATACATCCGGCCCATTCATCCCTGTTCCAGACCACTGTTTTGTCCGCCTTTTAACGTCAATACTAATAGATAGTAATGCATTTAGATCTTTCCAGTAAAAGGAGAAACTCAGAACCTCAGCAATCCTCTGATAGTTTTCATACAGGATTGACATTGCTAGGAAACAGCACACAATTTGAAGATGGGTGTTTGCATCATGATTGCGACAATACTTTTGTCCACATTCGTTTTTTTCCACAGTGGATTTTTCTGTTGTTGTAGTAATTTGCCCACAGCTGTGCAAAAATGTAAACACAGAAAAATAGTAACACAGAATGCACAATTAAATAGTGTAGTTAAAAAAACCCGGAGTATAATAAAAAAAGAATGTGCTTCAAAGGAGTTGAAAGCTTTTCAAACATTTAAAGCTCCAAAACAAATTAATAAATAAAGTTTGCACTGCATATTTGTGGAATGCATCACAATGAAGCACCATAAATATACATTATAAGTTATTTATGTACTATTTTGTCCTCCACAAACTGTGTAACATTGCATGGCAGAGATGATATTTATGGCAGGAGGGTGCTGGGGGAGAGAGACAGAAAAAGAGAGTGCCATTGTTGGTCTCAGGAGCTGCAGTATAATTACTATAGCACATGCGGGGCCTCTATGAAGATGCCTGGCTGCAGGCCGGGGACCAGCTTTCTGTACTGATGTCTCCCCGCAGCCCCACTGCACTATGAATGAACTCTCCTCACTTTTCCACATGGCTCTTTCTACCGTTTGCCTCTTCTGTCCTTCCTCGACATCTCATTCAGAGAGTACAAGAATAAGAAAAGTTTGTGCTGGCCTAAGTGGGACTTTTACTTGCCCTGCCAACATTGTCATACACACATTTATTCCAATGTATTATACATATATATATATATATATATATATATATATATATATATATATATATA
>JAUMHQ010000065.1:9718720-9733491 GCA_032361165.1 Enteromius paludinosus | reverse complement strand
CCATGTACTGAACTGTTATTATTCAACCATGCCAAGCTAAATTCAGTTTTCCATTCTATGGCACCTTTAAAGAAATTCGTCGAACAAGTTCAAGAGTCTAGTCCTGTAACACTGGCCTGATTGATAACATCTATACATATACATAGATTAGGCACTAAATTACCGGTTACTAAATCGGTTACGTTCCAGCAGCAAAGCATCTTCGAGCAAAACACTGTGAGGTGTTTCATTTCTGTATGAATCAGTGATTCAACCGAATCAGTTGAATGAACTGGTCACTGAACTGAATACTTCCCTATTGTCTGTGGAAGAAAAAAAACAATACACCAAACGAGTATGTCTGAATTTATGTCTGATTTTTTCACATGTGAATTAACTTTTTGGAGAGTAAAAAGAGTGAAAAGTTAATGAGCATCATGGTTTTGTGTAACAGCAGTAGCTCTGGGAATTTTACCAAAAACGTGAATCTGGTTTTAATTTTCTAGTTGGATGGAATCTTTGCAAAAAAATAAATAAATACGTAAAAAATCCATATGCACAATTATGATTTATGCAACGTGTAACACAGCCCTAAAAGTGAATGAAATGCTGTTTTCAGTTTTAAATCTGAAAGGGCACTGTGTATAAAGTTATTGTCTCTCAAAAGAAAGAGCCGACTCTGAATCATTGAAACGAGTTTTTAAAACGATTCCCAAGTTTGATGCTGACATAAGAAAAAGGAACATTAGCATATTGCCCGCCCACTTGTTGGTTTTTCACGTTGGTCAGAATGAAAAGGCAAATCCATTCTTTGCCACTAGGTGACGCTTTTTGGAGCTCACAAACACGGCTTTAAATGACATCGACCAATCACTGGATGGGTTTATAAAAATGAATCATTAAATAAATCGTTTGGGAGTTAAATATTAATGATAATAATAAATGCATGCGTTTTTTGACCTTGCATGCATATCAATCTGTTGTTTGGGATTCCCAAAACTTACACATGAACCTTTCATAACCCTTAATAGGGGCACTTTAATTCATTAATTTAAAAAAGAGATCAGATCAAAAACAGGTCCTGTAAAATGTGAACTTTGTGTACAGGTAACCACTGTAAAGCAACATCATGCTATTACCCGACCATGTTCTTGCTGCACAGCTGACAGATCTTCACACTAGACGGAGGCCTACCAGTAAGTGAAGAGGGACTGTGTCTACTTCAGTGGCTCTGAAGCTCGTTAAACGGGACCGCCAGGGGAGCAGCAAGAGAGACACACACACAGAGAATCTCCATTTCAAATCTCTCAGCCCACTAGCTCTCCCCTCTCGTCTCCCCTGCCATAAATGCCAGCTGCCCCCCTGCTGTAAGTGATGGGGTTTATCTGCACAAGGCCCACTACAGTCATTAACCAGAACTACATCATCACATGAATCCAGTCGCACACCGAATGACCAGATCTCACGGCCCAAAAGCTAAATTAGACAGCCTTCACAGCGCGGACAATTATCGTGTAATCCCTCTTTTTATGTTAATAAACCGCGCAACCCCAAGTGTGTCTTTCTAGCTCGACCCTTGCAGAGAAAGATTAACCTAAACGAGAGGACCGCCTGGCAGCAAGGCCCCTCAGAGCCCTTAGTCCAGAAAATGATTCCTCCAAAACATAATTTTTGACATAAAAGTGGATGCAGCCTTTTGTAACTTGTGCAAGTCTTTCAGTGGGACTTGGTTATTGCTATCATAGTATCATATCATTATCATAAACATAAACTCGTTTGTAAGGGAAATAGTTCTACCGTTTACTACACTTTGTTATTCTTCTTGATTATTTACCTAGTGGCTAATGAATCGGAAGTCTCACGCTTTCGATGGAAATAAGGTGGATAAGTGCCATGAAAAGAGTTGTGTAACTTTAATGAAGCAAACTGCACATCTCAAGCTCCACTGGATTGATACTGACTGTATTCTGCCTCTCTCGCTCTCTCTCTCTCTCTCTCTCTCTCTCAACAGTGAGACAGCTCTACCCTACAGCACTAACCTAGAAATCCCCAGCCAGCCAATCACAATCAAGACTGGGCTGACTTTAGCTCTGTTCGAATCCTGTAACACTGCTGCTTCTTAAATCAGCCAAATGTTCTTACACTCTATCATGTTTCTTTTCTATCTCTGTTTTCTTATGTGACATTCCGTTTGGAATTCAGATTTTTCACTTTTTTAGTATTACACTTGTTTGCTTTTTATTTATTATAATTTATTGTCAGTTTTATTTCTTATTGTCTTATGATACATACCTTCCGAATCTGACATCTGCGTTCATATTTAAAAACACCCCTTATGTTGTGCCGCAGGTGACCAGCAGAGGGCAGCAGGTGTCTGGGTACAAACAGAAGCTCTTATGTTAACCCTTTACTAGACAGTGCTAATGGCAAATATCAACACGTTCTATGCATCAGACTCGGTAATGAGACCAGACATCAGCTAGCAAATATACTGTGGCCGTAAGACATGCCTAACTGTGAGATGGACGGATTCCCTTCTCCTTATCTTTCAGAGGCCAAAGAGCAGGACATCTCTCATGTCTCTTTTCCATTGATCTACCAATGCTCTAGAATTCCCTGGATTATCTGAATTTTCTTTTTTTATCTGGGTCAAAGATCACCTGCAGGAGCCCTCAAAACCTGCCTGGGGAACGATGCCATGATATGACCATTCACAAAAGTTAAGGAAAATGCTGACACTTACAAAAATTAATTAAGAGTTAGCAGTGCAAAATAGACATGAAAATAAAATATATGATCATTAAGATATAAATACAATGATACAAATAAGTAAAACAGTAAACCTGAAGTTATCACCAAATGATTTCCTGCATGCATGTTTGGCAGGAGAAGCTTCTTTATCTTGTTCAATGAATGATAACACTACCCATTTTCCCATTAAGTCACAGCTTCTACTGACTTTTGTATTTCTTAATTGTATTATATATATATTTACTTAAACTGAGATTGAGACTTTACAAATTCCACTAATGGATAGATGTGATAGGATGTAGATATACTACAGACAGTAATCGTTTTAGATTATAATAGTTGTTGTCATTATAGTTTAAATATTTTGATAAAAATGTATGTTAATAGTTTATTATGTAACAGATATGCATGGCAAGATATGGCAGGATTCAGTTAATAAGAATTATTATTGAAAATGCACACACACACACAGAAAGAGATTCAATTATTGAATCACATTTTTTATATATATATAAATGTGACCATGGGCCACAAAACCAGTTGCTGGGATATATTTATAGCAATAGCCCAATATACATTGCATGGGTCAAAGTCATCAGGAAATTATGTAAATATTATGTTCCATTAACATGTTTTGCAAATTTCCTTCAGTAAATATATCGAAACAATTTTTGATTAGTAATATGCATTGTTAAGATTTGATTTTGGACAACTTTAAAGGTGATTTTCTCAAAAGATTTTCAGACAAAATATTGTCCAATCCTAACAAGCCTACTTATTCAGTTTTCAGATCTGTAAATCTAAATTTTGAGAAAAAAAAGACCCTTATGACTGGTTTTGTGGTCCAGGGTCAAAAATTATATTTTAATAAAAATTATTTTTTGTCATCATCACTGTAATCTTTTAATGAAGTAATAGATAGACAGGACTGATTGGTTGATTGATTGATGCACTCTCATTGTTCATAGCCAGGTTATATTGTAATCTGTCCTGAGAAATGAAATGAAATGGGCGCTGCATTCGCTCAGTCGACAATCTGTGTACAGTAGTATGCATCAAGACTTTACTGTCTTTACTGACTGTATAGCACAGATTAGTGGGTTTTACAAATGCAAGTTTTAAAACAGTTACATTTAATCCCCCCAAAATAATATATGTGGTTACGGTATTGCTGCAGTGCGTAATATAGATAGTCAAAAGCGTTTGATATTAACATTGGATATGTTTTATATCTTTTCTGCGATGCTAATTGCTGTTACAATCTTTGTAGATCATATTATTGACATAACATCATTTTGTATTGTAGAGAAAGTGCAGAAGGTTTGTCTGTTAAACTACAATCAAAGCCTACTTGTGCTTAAAATAAATGATTTATGGCCTCCGTAAATGAAACATTAATGTAACATACATGTTACAGAAAGCCTGTCTTGCTACATGCGCTCTTTTTTACGTTTTAAGTGAATTTCTGAGTTTGCAGTGACCTTCCCATGATTACAAGGATTTTTTTTTTTTTTTTTACATTTTGAATTAGATTGATTTGATTGATTTGTTAATGAATCATTCAGACCTTTCTGTGAACTGCTTTGATTCATACAAAACAAAGTATACTCATAAGGATGATTCAGTTTGCTTTGCAAAAGTAATATTTAGGCCATGAAAGGTTTTATGGAAGGGCAGAAAATGCATGTTTAAAACACAAAGCAATAGTAATTAAAAACATTTTCGTGAAGCCTTGTACATAGGGACATTTTTATGTCAAGAAATACACAATTACTGATGCAGTAGCGATTCAGTAATGATAATATAATATTTTCAATTACTCAATGCTGCATTAAAATGATTTAAGGAGCTGATGACACATGGAAAGGAGACCCTGCAATTTTGATGCCCTTGAAGTCATCGATTATCACTCAGGACAATGAAAGACAGGCTGCTGAAGGGTTAATAAAGACCACCAAAGCAAACACCTTGATTTATTTCTGAGCCACTTCCATTGAAAGCAATAATTTGATCAGTCTTTAATGTGATTTTCCTCAACTCACTCTCTCTTTCAGTCTCTCAATGGCTCAGTTTTACAAAACGACTATCAACACATTCACTTTTAATGTGACTAAGACGAAACATCAAAATACAGCTGATTTGATTTTACTTTTGTGGGAACAGAATGTCTCATCAAACTTATCTGACCAGGAGGTTAATGATTGGCCCGTTAGATTCACTCACTGAAGCTGATTCTTTTAGCTTGTGTGGTAGTTTTGCTCGGTTAGTACAAAGCAGTAATTAATAGCCTAATCATTTGGTTGCATACAGAACGTCACGTTTTGCATTCGTGCGGTTGTGTTGCATAACTCATAAAAATAAAAAAACATAAACACATAAGTGACAAAGTATCAGAGTGATTATGTTTAATTCAAGTCAATTAATCATCACATTCATCACTGACATTCTAACTTGTAATCACAGTCAAAAAAATGGCAATAATCTTTTAAAATAAAAGACAGAAAGGTAACATGTCATTTGTTAACATTTGTTAATGTATTAACTAACAGAGACCATGAACGATGGATTTATTACACTGATTCATTAATCTTTGTTAATGTTAAAAATACAGTCGTTCGTTATTTGTTCTTGTTAGTTCATGGTGCATTAACTAATGTTAACAAACACAACCTGTGATTTAAAAAATGCATGAGTAAATGCTGAAATTAGCATAAACTAAGATTAATAAATGCTGTAGAAATATTTTTCATTCTTAGTTGATGTTTACTAATGTTGTTAACCAATGTAATCTAATGAACCTTATTGTAAAATGTTACGGAGAACATGTAGCCTATACATAATCTAATAATTGTGTCAAATGAATCATTAATAATTACAAGAGTTCACCACATTTAAAAAAGTTGCTAAGGTAATTTTGCTGGTCTTAGTTAGTTTAATATGGTCACTAGATTGGCCAAGATGCTGTTTAGCTAGTTAAGCTGTATTACACCAGCTAGGCAAACAGAAAAACTCAGTTTAAAACAAAAAAAGCAGACTAGCTTGATCAACCTTGGTGGACAAAAAAAAAACAAAACGAAGACCAGTAAACCAGTTTAGGCTAGCACACGCTGCTTTTTTTCAGCAGGGACAGGGTTAAATTTCGAATTACATTAAAGAATGACAGAAAAGTATTAAGTTTAGTTTTTAAAAAGCATCGTGTCGCTCAGGTATGATTCCGCCTCTGTTGACCCCTCTTCCTCTTCCTCCTCATCATCATTCATCAGTATCAACGTCATAAATAATCATGAACACAAATAGCTCGTTTTATTACAGCTCATGTGTGACCAAAGTGATATGTAGAGGTGATAATGCGATGTCCACTCTAATGTTAGCACGTAAACCATCGCATGAAAAACTCTCATAAAGAGGGCAAACGAGACAGGAAAACGGTGCACCAGTATGTGAGAGGACGAGGCTGTGACACGAACGAAACATCGCATGGCTTTATTTCGTCTTTTAACCATACCGAGCTTTAAACAGTCGTATGCAAGGAGTGAATGACGGGCAAACACATCAATGTTGTCCACTAATGTGTGTTTGCACTTGGTGACTGTTAAGTGTGTGTTGGGATTGTTCCGAAGCGTATGACACACTCGCTCTCTTTTCTCGATGGCGTCTCTATATCGATAAATTCACACCACCTGCTGATCTAATGAATGATAGTGCACACTTCTTCTGTAACTATTGTGCGTTTTGCGTGTTATATGAATGTCCAGGACATTATGAAGATGTGGTTTTAATCTCTCTATCTCGGAACCGTGCCGAAATGTTTCGCGCGATCTGAGTGGCTGTTTCGGGCTGTCAATCAAGCATGCGGCCAATCACAACTGTCCTTACATGAAAACTATATTTTCACTCACTGCATGTACAGTAGACTGTATGTTGCAAAAAAAGTGAACAGAAAAAGGCACCATCGAAGAGGTGCGAGAGGTGAACAACGGACCTGTTAAGTCACTTTGGGGGCCTGTTGCAGGTAAGTGGACCTTGCACATGAACTGTTTAGACTTTATTTTATCAACGCGACGCCGATCTGACACTAATATACAACATCCAGGAAGCTCATAGAGGATCTGTGATCAGAAAAGCATTCCCAGCATGGTGGTGTCATCCTTTAGAAGTAGGTGCTGTAAATCAACTTAAATACTGCACAAAAGTTTAGCAGAATGGCTTGACTTAAACCCTTATGATAAATCCGGTTTAAAATTGAAGGTGTGTTTTGAAACAAGGTGACTGGTCTGAGCTGCTGTACCATCTGAGACCAGCAACAAACCAGCTATCAGTCGTTCATAACAGGAGGATTTTGAAACATTAGTAGCTGGTCTGAGATGGCCATTAAGCTGGTGGACCAAGTTAGACCAGCAACAAACCTGCTACTAGTCCAGTTAAGCTTAAGGTAGTCAAGCATCTTTTTGCAACATTGTTGGCTCAATAAGCTTTTGTTCCAGCTACAGACTGACCAATTTGGAGCTGGTTTTTGGAACATGGTGACTGGTCAACTAGCAAATTATGAAAATGATAATAGTCAAGTCTGTCCACGGTGAACAAATTAACCAGATGTTTTTTGGACCAGTACCTGTTTAATAGCTGATGGTCAATTTAATATGATCAGCAAAACCAGCTATAAATCATTTTAATCTGCTTGAGATGGTCAAGCCAGTTATTTGCAACATGGTAGTTCAGCTGGTAGACCAGCAACACACCAGCTGGTTATGTGAGATGGTTTTTAGGAACCTGATTACTGGTTCTGATGTCATTCTGATAATGATGATATAGTCCAAAACAGCCACGTGTTGCGCAGACACTAACTACATTTATTTTGGAGCATGGTAACTACTTTTTGTAGGTGGTATAAGATGTCATTATGCTCTTTAACCAGCAACAAACCAGCTACCAGCTGGTTGGAGGTGGTTTTTGGAACTTGATGACTTGTTAACCAGCTAATTATGGTGATGATGATGTAGCCAAGTCAGTTCACAACAGGCACTCAACTAACAACCACAAAACTGTGTACAAACTAACTAGATGTGTATTGGAGGATGTGGCTAGTTTATAGCTGATATAAGATGGGTCACGACAACAAACCAGCTACCAGCTCAACCAACCAGCTTTTGAAACCTAGTGTCTGGTCAACCAGCAAGTTATGATGACGACATAGTTAAGTAACTAAGAACTGCTTTGCGCAAAATAGATGCATTTTGGACATGGTAACTGGTTAATAGCTGTTACAAGATTATCGTTAAACTCTTTAACCAGCAACAAACCAGTTATCATGTGAGGTGGTCAAGGTGTTTTTGGAGCATGGTGACTGGTCAACAAGCAAGTTATAATGACGACATAATTAAGTAGCTAAGAACTGCTTTGCACAAAATAGATGCATTTTGGACATGGTAACTGGTTAATAGCTGTTACAAGATTATCGTTAAACTCTTTAACCAGCAACAAACCAGTTATCATGTGAGGTGGTCAAGCTGTCTTTTGGAGCATAGTGACTGGTCAACAAGCAAGTTATGATGACGACATAGTTAAGTAACTAAGAACTGCTTTGCACAAAATAGATGCATTTTGGACATGATTACTGGTTAATAGCTGATACAAGATTATCGTTAAACTCTTTAACCAGCAACAAACCAGTTATCATGTGAGGTGGTCTAGGTGTTTTTGGAGCATGGTGACTGGTCAACCAGCAAGTTATAATGACGACATAATTAAGTAGCTAAGAACTGCTTTGCACAAAATAGATGCATTTTGGACATGGTAACTGGTTAATAGCTGTTACAAGATTATCGTTAAACTCTTTAACCAGCAACAAACCAGTTATCATGTGAGGTGGTCAAGCTGTCTTTTGGAGCATAGTGACTGGTCAACAAGCAAGTTATGATGACGACATAGTTAAGTAACTAAGAACTGCTTTGCACAAAATAGATGCATTTTGGACATGGTAACTGGTTAATAGCTGATACAAGATTATTGTTAAACTCTTTAACCAGCAACAAACCAGTTATCATGTGAGGTGGTCAAGCTGTCTTTTGGAGCATGGTGACTGGACAACCAGCAAGTTATGATGACGACATAATTAAGTAACTAAGAACTGCTTTGCTCAAAATAGATGCATTTTGGACATGGTAACTGGTTAATAGCTGATACAAGATTATCGTTAAACTCTTTAACCAGCAACAAACCAGTTATCATGTGAGGTGGTCAAGCTGTCTTTTGGAGCATGGTGACTGGTCAACCAGCTAGTCGTGATAATAAGATGATATGGCTCAATCCACAACAGTCACAAACTGAAACTAGATGCTTAATGGAGTTTCTGTGCTTGTTCTGGTCTGCGGAGGTCGTTAGCTGGTCAAAGCTTGTAAACCAGCAGCAAACCAGGTACCAGCTCGTCAAGCTTGTTTCAGGTGATCCAGCTGGGACGCAACTACAACGTTATAATGTACTGTTATAAAACACAGGTATCATGTTAATTCGAATTCTCCAACATGATGATGATGATGAAGATGATGTGACACGGTAGGCCAGTGAGTCCAGCGCTGTGAACATCCACACACTGTGCACACGGGCTTCATAACAGAGCAGTCAGTGGGAACACTTGAACGCACGGAGGGGGAGGAGGGCTGCGAGAGAAAACAAACCGAGAAAATTGTTCGCCTGAAACGAAAGTAGCAATACCAAAGTGGCATTCGGCCCCCACCGTTATTCGTTTTCGGAGTGATCGGTACGATTGTGATGTAGTTTTGTCGACTTCACGCTGCGGTGTTGCTCCTTTCCAAGCATCCGGTAAAAATAATATAAGTGTCTGTGGGGCTACTGTACGGACGGCCAGTGCAGAACTGTTCTGATGTGTCAATAAGTTTGAGGCTGGAATGAGAAGGCCCTGGCGTTTCCACCGGATTTCAGGGGTAAGTTTGCGTTCACAGATGCCGTGGTGACTGAAAACTTGGACATATTTTGTGTGCGAAAAGCCCCGAGTTCCGATTGATCGGGAGCTCGCGCGTAGACAGTGCGAAATTCGTGCCAGTTTGTTGTGCTTCGGCATAAACAACTTTGGCGTTCGGCGTGTTTGACACCTGCTCTCACCGAACATCAGGGTTTCTGTGAAATTCGCGACGATTTAACATGTACGACCGACCGTGCGATTATTGCATATGGGTCTGCTAATGACACGTTCAGGCGAGCTAGAGCAATCTCGCATCACAGGGGCTAGCACGCTAGCCAGCTACTTTTATTCTATCTGACTCAACGGAGCGAGAAACCCGAGCACAAAACCGTCTCATCTGAAAAGTCTGCCCCGAAAACCCCTAGTTTAAGTAATGAAAGCTCGTGGAGGGGGATCTCTCTCTGAAAATGCCCTGGCGGAGTTTGACAGGAGTGAGATTTATACTTCATCTTCCCCAAAGCAAGATGGACTCTCGGCTGTCTGTCTTGTCAGAGCTCAGATCGACATTTTGCACCGAGATGCAAACCGAGCACAGTTCAAATGCAAGGTCAAGCGAGTTATGAAATAAGCTCGATGGCTTAAATAATCGGAGGGTATCGTCGACATGGTGCTTTGTGGAGTTCTTGATTCGGTGATCGAGAGTTCTGCAGACACACACACACACACGGAGAGAGAGCACCGCTCTCAGGCTGTACCTGAAAACTAAACGCTGCAATACTGTATATACCGTCCATCCACTCGAAGAAACTGTGTCGGATGTGCTTTAATAAGACCTACGTGAAGTATGGCAAGCCTCTTTAACAGTTGTTACAGCTTGCGTGTTTATTCATGGGTCGTATTGTTTTAATTCACAAGTTACTGTTCATTAGATGTAAATACAACATGTCAATAAAACGGTGTTCGCACTGACAAAGATCTGCAGTGGGAAGCAGCAGGAAGTCATTCATTCAACATAAGCGTTTATGATCATTATTGATGTGAAAAGTTAAGAAGAGCTCCCATTTTAATGCAGGGGAGCAGCGATGTGATCATAGGAGTTTGGAGTAGGACCGCCGACTGGAAACCAACAACACATTAACTCAGTGACCTTCAACAATTTAAACGCTCTCAGTGTCACAATGAAATAGTAGCCACATATCATTTTTTCCATATTGTGATGTACGCTTGGAAAAAAAATATGTGGATGCTGAGTTGGTTCGATCCGTCGGTTGTCTATAGAATTTTAAGATGGGGGTGTTGTGCTTGAAAATTAAGGCAGATGAACATGATCTTGCAGTGATGAGTTTAAGCAGGGTAAATGATTGGAGAAGTCTGGTATGTGTCACTAGAGACAAATATGCCACTTTGAGGGAAGATCCAGTTATGGTTTTTTGATTGAACATCAAAAGGTCAAAAAAATGAAACCGATGCAGATGAATAGTTTTCAATAAGATCTATTGCATGCATTTAGAGAAGGTGACATTTAATTACATGCAGATTACAATTTTATGTCTTTAGAAAACGTTGACAAGATGGCTGCAAGTTAATCCTTGAAGTGATTTTTTTGGATGTTTTTGAAGCTTATGTGTTGTTTGACAATTGTGTGCTTTGACCCATATAGGTCAAGATTGCCACACTGCCATATGACTTGAAATTGAATTCAATTTTAAATTTTAGTGCATTGTATTGACGTGTATTTACCATGTTAGAACTAAGAATCAGAACTAAGAACGGCAACTAGCAACCAACCGTTACATTGACTTATGAAATGCAACTATAAAGTTATTCCAGTATATTGTAACCGGTCACTAATGTTTAATTGCAAATATTTTTCATTCAATTGAATGAGAATTGTGGTTCAAATATTAGCTATTTGTTTTTGACTTTTTATTCATATTGTACTAAAACAAGGATCTGTTTATTTAGTTTGTTTACTAGTAGCTACTAGCATCTATTAATACAACATCCATTAGTAAGTGGCTAAATTATTAGAATAAAGAAATGTCCAATGACCTGTTTATTAATATCAGATTCATGATTTAAATGATGAAATTGAAAAATATAATAGTCTTTATTGGACTATTTGATGTCCATTTACTTGCTGCAAGCCTTTGTAATGATTTCTTTACTAGTAACGTAAAAAAAAAGTATTGGTAGTAACGTACTTGGTAATAAATAAATGTTACAACAGCTTGCCATAATATAAGTGGCTTTGATTGAATTTAATATATGCAATATATGTCATAACTTTATGCTTCATCTACAACACCGGAGGTGCCACCTTAGTTTGAACCTGGAGCGGTGCACGAATGCCCAACTAATCCACAGCACCGTTAAAATGCTGTTGACCGGTGAGGTCGGACTCGGGGCAACGTTATGTGGTGCATTTGGCTTTGCTTTCAATGATTTATTCCTGTACTGAGGGCACAGTGTTTTTTGTTTTACTTTGTAGGTCATCTTCATCGCATGATACAGCCTGACTGACAGATCCATCCTCATCTTTCAAATACCGTATTTCCATATTCTGTGGCTCTGTAAGTACGCCTTCACTTCACGCCATGTGTTTTTTCCCTTCATCAGTTGTTATATCTCTTAAATTCACAGACTAATTGGGATCTGATGCCTTAACATCACGGATCAAACGCTCATTACATCACAGATTTTAAGCTCGTGTCTGTACATAATCACCTGCTTATTGGGTTGTGCTCAATCCGAGATAAAACACATATTCATTCTTCAACCTTTTATCATGCGAAAAGCCAGTCTGTTCAAACATGTTCTACTTTCCTGAAAGACTGCATCAATAACAAATTGTACTTTTATTAATCATATAATGGCATATTATAAAATTCATAGCATGATATTTTCCATTGTAATCTGTAAAGAGTAGACTATAAATAGCACATAGTTTTTGGTATTGGAGCCAGGCTTGATGATATTGCCATGCATTTCTAAAACAGAATAAAATCAAATATTCTGATTTTAATCAATTTGGGTTTATAAAAATATGTATTCAAAAAGTGTGATATCTGATATTCTTGGCTTGTGTTTCAAAAAACAGTTGATTTAGACCTTTCAGCAATCCATGTAGATTTTGAAAAAAAAAATATATATATATATATAATTAAATTGTAATGTAAAACCAAAATTGTAGCTTTAAGTTGTAAAGGATTGAGAAAATCAGAATTACTTCTGATCTGGAGAGTTTAACTTTATCAGTTTTCAGTGCTTGTCAAATAAGAAAAATCAGGATCACAAGTGAATGTGCTTTCTTAGGAAAAAAGAAGGGTTAGTGTGCAATAATTTATGGATGATTGTGCTATTCAAGTTTTTCTAGTCTGATAATGTAAACCTGTGAAGTTCACTATTGATGTTTATATATGAATAGCAACTGCTGTTTTCATATCCTATCTTCTTATTAGACAGTATTAGTTGTTGTAGGTTTTCATTGCATTCATCAAAAGTGCATCATTAAAGTTTGATTTCATCTTATTATTTCTGCTAGTAAAACATGCACACCTGAATATTGATTCTGGCAGAGCAGCCTCGTTTACACCTGAGACTTGGAGCCACATTTCTTGTCTGTATAATTACATTTTAACTAATCAAACTGTCAAAGATAGACGTCGCAATGAAGAACACTAACACACCTCTAGAGTGTTCCCGAGTCCCAATATTCCGTGTGTGATTTATCTTTAAATTGTGACGTTTTCTTTGACGAGGAAGGCAAATCTTTCTTTGCACTCTTTAGTCAATAGTGAGATATAAAGGTCCCCCAAATAAGATCTCAATCATTGTCATCATCTATCTTCGGTTTGCGCTTTTAGTTTGAGTAGAACTAAATTTATACTAGGAGTATGATTAATGTCATGCACCAGAGTTACTTTTAATTAAACATTCCCTGTTTTTAACTGCAAACCTGTTGCAAGTCCCTGTTTTGGTTCAGTGAGGTTCTGAACTCAAATTTGGGAAATTTAGATCTAATTTGGGATCATTCGGAATGTTGTCCTTGCACGACAAGTGCCTAAGAAGACACAAGATAGGAAAGTCAGAGAATACGTGCAAACATAAGACATGCTGTAAGGGAAACGTCAACATTTTTGGTGTTCAATCTCATGTTGCCTTACCTGAAAACAAATCAGTAATAATGACTTTCATTGTAAACATGATTTCTGCTCAGTTTTTTCTGTACTAACTGAGATACAAGCCAAACAATTTTCTTTGGTAATCAACAGCATGCTACTACAGCATTCCTTTAATAGTATCGTTAATCTATATTTACATTCTCACAACCATGACAGTATTAGTCATATTTTATGGTTAATTGTGGATGCTTGGGATGTTTCCTATAAATTGAAGACACAATCTTACCCATGTGAAATGTGTTTTTTTATCCTCATTTGGTAATGTAAGATCCTGTGATGACCACTTTATTGCACTTTATCAGGCCATCATTCACTAAGAAAGGCTATTGCCACTCAGGCTGAACACCCATTAGTGCATATAGTGACCGGTCATAAAGAAAGAAGTGCTGTCCTGCAGGACCTGATTGGCTTTATTCAAGTGGCCGGTGCACAGTTGTGTACCTTTAGGGAACTTGTGCGTTTTGTTTTTGCCCTCACTCAGAAAAAAGAATCAACATTGACAGGAATGGTTCACACATTAATTAAACTTCTGTCATCATTTACAAACATTCATGTTGTTCCGAAACCCGCAAAGGAGACGGATATCTTGAACTAATTTGTTACTGTCTGCGTTCGTTGTGTGAAGAACAGAAGGATGCACATCTCCTCTTCTGTGGCAAAGAGGAAAAATGGGATTGAAATGTCATGACAGAAAAAACATTTGCTAAATGTATAGATGTAAATGTACATTAGAGTGAAAAGCTGATTCACTGAACTACTAATTTACTTACTAACTTAATTTGAATTGTTTACATTTATAGTACCTTGTTTTTTTTTTTATTTGCTTTCTTGGAGATAAATTGCCATTATTTTATTCTATTGACAGTAGGGCTGTAACGATACACGATATGAAACCGAAATCGCGACACTCAGATCCACGATCCTGTGTCGCGGTGTGA
>JAUMHQ010000065.1:9696883-9713765 GCA_032361165.1 Enteromius paludinosus | reverse complement strand
AATGGTGTTTTTTTGAACATCTAAAAATGCACACAGTTTCCTGTAAGGGGTAGGTTTAGGTGTAGGGTCAGTGTAGGGCAATACTACATATAGTCTGTACAGTATAAACACCATTACGCCTATGGAGAGTCCCCATAAAAACCAGTATGTGTGTGTGTGTGTGTGTGTATGTGAGAGAGAGAGCAAGCAAGTATGTGAAATACCTTCATGTCTGTGCATCTCTCAAAAGTGAGAAGAGACAATAAGATCCAACATGATTGTTATCCGAGTTACTGTAATATTTAAAAAAAGGATTTAAATAAAAGAATGACATTTTTATGATGTTTTACACTATACTTTAAATGCCAGTTTCCCCCCTAGAACTCTAATGTAAACACATTTCCCTTGACTATCTTGATGCTTTCAAAATAATTATGTTTTATGAACTCAATATTAGTTCTTAATAAGTATCTAATACACAAGGAATTGTCTTGCCCAACAAATGCATAAAGCTTTATTATTAACATGAAATCTGAAGGTGCTCTGAATACAGTGTACTGCCTTATTTCAATGGTTAATTTCCAAAAATGAGAATTGCCATCATTTCCTCACCATGGTTATGTTGCAAATCTGTAAAACCTACATCGTTTGTAAAACATTAAAGAACATGTTTTGAGAAATTTGAATTATTATCCTTATAATAAAAGTCATTATATGATTATTGTAGATAATAATACTTTAGTGCTGCAAAATATGTAAAACAGAAGAGTTGTATTTATTGTTTTCTATTTATATATTGTTTTCTATTTTCTATTTATATGTATTTATTATTGTGATTTTAATCATATACCCATTTAAACCTCAGCATGACCCAGTCGTGTCCTTCAGTACAGCAGCTCTGTCTCACAGGCCACAGAGAACAGCCTGATTCACAAAACATGGAGATAACCTGTATTTTCCACTTTCAGTTCTCCAAATCAAAGGTTTAAGACACACAGTAGACCACAGAATACAAAGACAGTATTAGCTTTGGTTTTCAAAAGTACATAATTGTATGTAGTGGTAATTATCACAGTGATAACAAAGTTTTATCTTACATTTTTTAGAAAAGCTATCAAAATCTTTGGCTGTCAAGTTCAGTTCACTTTGCTTGGTGTATTACAACCCTGGTTCCCTTGCATACTATAAATAAAATTACACGACTAGGTGCTCCTTTAAATCATTTAGACCATGACGCTTCTGTCTGTAGTAGGAGGATTGTGAAATTCTGTGGTATCCCTTTCAAAGATACTTTTACGTGGAAAGCAGAACCTCTGAAAAACAGACTCTGTGTTCTTATATCCCTCCATGATTTAAAATAAAATACTTTTTAAAAAATGTTACCAGTACTCTCAATTTTTCAATTTCCTCTATGCCATCAAATACACAACAAAAAAGTAAACAACTTAGAAGGATTTCATTTAAGATAAAAGACATTCTGCTCACAGACACACATCACGTCTGTAAACACAGTCTTCCGGATTGGAGACGAGCAGTGATGGTGGAGGTAATGTTCATTATATGCACAATTTGTATCAAAGTAAATCTCATAGTGTTTGACCGACGGAAGCAGGATTGTTTGTTAATTTTGACTTGTGATCTAGATTGTGGGTGGGCACATGGCCAGGAAGTTCATGACTCTGTGTGTGTTCGTATACAGAAGTGCAACACACGCTTAGCTCATCGACATGCTTTTAAAGTGGATTACAAACTGTCTATTATATTTAACTTTAATTTATCTCACACATACAGGTAAGAGATTTCAGTTCTGTTTTAAAGCAAATACTAAACTCTTAGTTCTGTCTTATTCTACATAACAATTATTAACTTCATAATAACACGGATCCTAGTGATAAGTTTAAAAATACATCTTATATGTGGTCATTTTTCTGTGATCTCCTTCACAGTGGATGTGATATATCATGTACTGTATTAGTGGAGGAAACATCCTGCTGTCAGCTACACTGAAATGTGTCTCAATCCACAGATGCAGAGGATGATTTCAGAGCCATCGAAGGAGACGCTGTCTATCTTCCCTGTCGCTCACCCCCTAAAGACAGTAAACAAGTTTCTGTAGAGTGGAGAAAACATAGTAATCATAGCAGTAGCACAATTATTTGTAAAAGGATTATTCATATTAATAACATTACTGCATCTAACCCTGCAGAATGCATTCCTCGATTCAAATTCAACACAAGTTCTTTCACACTAAGTATAGAAAACGTTCAGATCAGCGACTCTGGTAATTACAGCTGTAAAATATCAATAATAATTCCACCACCAACATTAGATTACATCTCAAATGTGACACTCCAAGTTGCAGGTGAGTAAAAAAATTAAAACTTTGCAATAAAAATTTGTATTTACTCATATTTTAAATTGTTTACCTCTTGTAGACCATCTAGCCTTGATGTCAGTAATAAACATCATAACATTTCTCTCCGCTGCAGCGCGTCCACATCTGTTTTTGCAGATACTGAACAGTAGTAATGAAACCTGTGTCCATCTGCTCTGCTCTATGGAGAGTCTGACGCCTGAGCGGATGAACTTCACCTGGGCCCGAGAGGGTCATGGGTCACTTCATTCATTCACAACTAATGCCACGAAGAGTGAGCTGCGTCTGTGTAAACCTGACTGGAGTGATGGAGACACAATCACCTGTTACGTCAAATACTCACAAACTCTGTATACAAACAGTAGTATACAACTCAATTTACAGAAGAATTCTGATGAAGGTGGGTCATGGTAACTACCTATCACTAACCACGACAAAATAGAGCATAATAATTCATTTAATAAAAGCATTACCAGTCACAATTCAGCAAATCTACACTAGCCTAAATTACTTTCTGTGTACCAAAAGAATCACACATGCTTGTTGTAATGTTAGAAATATAGAACAGTCAGTTTAAATAATTGGCTTAAATTTTTACCAGACTAAAATACATATGTGAACCTGCATGCAAAACCAGTCATGAGGGTACTTTTTTGTGTGAAATTGATATATATACATCAAAATAATTTTTTTACATTGTGAGGGGGGTCTTCTCATCCACCACCAGTGGATAATAATGGAAAATAAGCTTTGATGTATGGTTTGTTAGGACAGGATATTTAGCCGATACATAACTATTTGAAAATCTGGAATATGAGGTTTCAAAAATTTGAAAGAAATTTGACTTGACTTTAGCAATGCTTAAAATATTGTATTGTTGGCTATTTCTACAAATATAGCCGTGCAACTTATGACCAACTTTGTGGTCCTGGGTCACATATGTGATGTAAAGGACAACAGCTTATTTAAATGTTTTTGATGTTCTCAAGTAGTTTCGGTCAAGCAATCTGTCAAGATTACTAAAAACAGAAAAAAACAAAAATACAAAGCAAACTTCAATTTTAGTACACAAATTAAAAACCTGTTTTATGACCATTACAGCTTTCCAGCCGCTGATCATCGTAAGCAGTGCTGCTGCAGGCCTCTTCATCATCATCATCATCATCATCACCGTTGTTATTTGCAAATGTGAGCATGATTGTGTTTGATTTTTTAACAGTTATTATAACTCAGATTTAATCATATTAAATAGCTGTGGCTGATAATAACAGCAAACAGCATATAAAGAAGGTTTTTTTTTTACTTCTGTCATACGTTTCATAATAATACAAGTTTAGAAATAGTTTGTCAGTTAAGAATGCATGCAAGAATTCAATGGAAATAATGACTCTCGCCCTCCCTCTAGTTTAAACACCTCTCTGTCTCAATATATCAGCATCGTTCTCTATGTCTATTTCTGCTTTCTGTCACCGTGACGTGTGCATCTTTCTCACAGCATATTCAAATTAGGAAAATGTCTAAAGTTAAAAACTGTGCATGTCTGTTTATGCCATATAGTGAACCAAAACAGTTAAAATATGGTATGAAAGTTTGCTAGTCGTAGTCGAACTTTTTTCTCGTCTCCCACCCTGACCAGCTGACGAAACCCCTATAAAACCCTTATATTTATATCTTACGTTCATTAGGGAATATGGCAAACACCAAGAAAACAGAAAATAAAACCTTTAGTAGCCAGTAAATTTGTCTTCTGGTGTATTTATAGTCCTAACGGATCCCTCAAAACTTGATTTAAAGGCTAACGTTATATACCAGTCGATATTGAATCATTATTTTGATAGACCTCCACTAGATGGTGACAAAAGCAGACGTCTAACCGGCCTCAGCTGTTTTCGCTGTACGTCAGGGCTGGTTGTAGCTGGTCAAGCTCGTTTTACAAGGCTTTGACCGCTTCTGTTGACAAGGCTGTTGACAAAACCAGATTAAACCAGCTGAAAACCAGCTTTACCAGGCTGGGAGATCAGCTTAAACCAGCTGAGACCCACCAACCACTGAGTTACTACTGCAGCAACATCATTAAAAAGACATACACACCGTTTAAAACGAGATTGAACGATTACTTTTATATACAGCTGATGCAATTTTTTGGTAGATTAACTTCAGAGTTTTAGTTGAATGAATATGTTTAATTAACCTCATTTTGTGTGCATAAAAAGTAATGATGTTGTGCTTCTGTTATGGGTTCTTTGTATTTGTCTGTTTTTTTTCTGTCTGACTTGGTGTCTGTTTATTTTTTGTGTGTAGGCAGGAGGAAGCAAGGCGAAAATGGATCTATAGTGTTCAGCAATAAAGTCTATGAGAACTTCAGTTTCGCCATGGCCCGTCAGAACACACAGCTTCATGCTAAACCACAGCCAGAAGAGTGTATTTATGAGAACTAACTTCTGCTGCTTGCTTTAAAGTCAGTTCTGCTAGGATATTTAATGGTGCACTGCGATTGTGAAGCAAAAGCTCTCTGTGTTGTTTACAATGCCTTCCATAACTGTAAGCGGACAGGTTGAACAATCAGTATCGTTTCAGGTAACTATGTTCTCATTGTGTTTAAGCACTGTAGGTGCACTAAACGACTGTATTTTGAATCAAACTTAATTAAATTATGATAAAGAACAAGGATCTGTTTTCTTTTTTTATGATGCCAAGGCATTATCAAAATGAATCTTTGCACTTTTTGTTGTATCACTTTGGTTTTTGTTATGGTATTTAGAATAATTATATTGTAATATTTCATTACTTGTAAATAAATAGCACATTATACATCTTGTGTGTCAAAGCCTCTCTGTTGTCAAACCAAACTGCGCAGAAAATTATTTCACTCTTGTTGACATTTTGTTGTTCTGTCCTACAGAATTTGGTCCTCCATCGTCTATGAGAAAATGCTTTTCTTGTCATTAAAAAGCATTTGCATTCACATTCTGGGCATATTGGCTCACCTACACATATATTATGTATATGTTAATCTTATAAGTAATAATTGATGTAATCTTTGTGTTCTGATGAGAATGAAACATGCATCTCTTGAGGACAGAGGCTAAGTAAACTCATTACATATTGAATCATTGATTATTTAAAAAAATGCATCTATCCCAGACAGTCACAAACCTAGGTAAACCTAAGTTAAAGTAAATAATGTACATTTACTCTCTATAAATGTAGCTAAAATGACACGGTGGATAAAAATATCACTGTCCCCATTTCCTGCTCAGTTTCCAGATTGTCTCAGTGGAACATAGACTGTAATGTGTGATTGTAATACAAAGTCTTGTATTTGGTTTCGGGCCGCGTGGTGATCTACAGCAGATGAGCCGGGTAATTCAGGTGTGGAGCAAGTCAACTTTTGTTTATTATTATTACTACTGATATTATTTCAGTCTGTAAGCAGCATAGCTAAGTCTTCTAATGTAATATGGTAATAAAACAAATTCTGTATTTTCTTCTCATGCAAAATCAATGTAAAACAGCTGTATGAAAAGATGTCTGTGAATTTTATTGTATGAAGTGAAGAAGTTTTGTAACAACAATCACTGTCACTTTAAGCACCAAAAGCAAAAGTTTATACTTAAATTGCAGTGCTTTGTTTCAATAACTAGAACGAATTACCATTTTGCTCTCTATATTAATTGTTTTCTACTTTTGGATTACCCAAATGTTGGTATACCCACTCAGACACATTTAATGCCTCAACAGATCTCGGACAACTTTCAAAAAAAAATCTTGGAAGGCATGAGGGTGAGTAAACCATAGGAGATTGTTCGCCTCTGGGTGGGGCTGAATCTCTGATAGTTTTTAGGCACTGAGGTATTGCCTCAAACCCGTTGAGTCTCAAAAAAGTATTGCCGTTTGATATCAACTTTAATACTTCAATGTCAGTAAAACAGCAAGCATGCAGAATACTTGATGTGCCCAAATTATGTGCTGGCGATTGTCTAATGTTTACATTCATCTTGGGGTAACTAGAACCAAGAAAACATGTAAAATGTACCTTAAATGTAAAAAAAGATTACTCCTTTAAGTATGCAGATGTTTTTTCCATAAGACAAACCTTTTATTTTTAAATGCCATTCTTCTGATACTGTAACTGAATACTGGAATGCTTATTACCAGTTCTATTTTAACTGGTATACCTTAATGAAATCAGTTGTTAATGAACGTATTGAAATGTACACATGTACAAAATAGACTGTTGAAAACCTTTCAGTAAGACTTTTGAGTTGTCAATACAATATTTTTTTACTAAAGTTACTTTGTTGAGCCAATGTATGTTTGTTTGTTCAGACAATACAGATTTTTGTCACATCAACTGAAAAAACAAAACCACTTATGGATAAGTTAGCCTATCAGATTAGCAACGTTGTAAAACTGTAACTGTGTCTGAAAGACAGCTTACAAGACTAAGATATCTCGAAAAATGACAGAAGTGGTTGAACACACTCTAAGCCTCAAAACTAGACACGCTAACCTCAAGAAAAGTGTTAAAAGATGAGCTCTTTACATCACAGTACAACAAATAACTAACAATAATGATAAAACAACAACAACAAAAAAAGTTTAAATGGAACCGCAAACAGCAAAACAGTAACTGCGTAATTTATTCATGCAGCATTGCATGCTGGGAACTCGCAAAGCCTTAATATTTCAACAACATGAAATTCTTTGTTCAGACAACTGTTTTGGGACAACATTTAGGGGTAACTTTGTTGGTATATCAAGGGTTTTTACGACTAGCATTTTTTTATTGCACTCTTGCTGAGATAATCCATCCCACCTCACAGGTGTGCCACATCAAGATGCTGATCTGACATCATGAGTAGTGCACAGGTGTACCTTATACTGCCCACAATAAAAGGCCAACCTGGAATGTGCAGTTTTTTTGCTTTATTGGGGATTTGATTATCTCAACAAAGCAGAAGTGCTCAATATCACACATTTAGACTGATTTGTGAACAATGTTTGAGGGAAATGGTAATATTGTGTATCTGGAATTAATTTTAGATCTTTAAGTCCATCTCATAAAAAATTGGAGAAGAAACAAAGGTGTTGCGTTTATATTTTTGTTGAGTGTATATAAGACTGGTTTGTCACTAAAAATATAAATTTGCGAGGGGACTTTTTTGCTGACATCATCACTTCCTGACTATAAAGGCCTACATGCTGTGACTTAAAACTAGCATTTAAAGAAATAAGGATTTTGCGACTGAAAACCAACTAAAGTGCCAGACTTCTTGATTAGTGCCGTGACTAATGAATGAGGGGGGTGAATGATACGTACCCAATGTTTCCTTTAGAAATGAGTGTAACATCTGAGCCAGTCCTCTATGATCACCAGCAGTATGAGACACTGAATTCAACTTGTGACCATCATCCAGTTCCGTATAGCCAGTCAATACTGACTAAATACATTTACATTAGTAGTTTGTCAAATCAACATGCATCTCAATTTTTGGGTGCCCTGGTACTATTTTACTAGTTTCAAGAGGCCATTTGTGCAGAACGTATTTTTGTGTTCCACCATGCTGCTTTTTTATCTAAAAGTTAGATTCCTTGCTTCTTCTGCAAGGTCACAATCATGACAAAGCGTTTTCAAAACAGCGTTTAAATTAATTTGGTTTTCCTCCTTCCCCATCGATCTGCCCTCTAAATTGCATTTTTAAACACAAAAACTTATGTAAATAGTAACAAAGCCACATCACACCCACAGCTTATGCAGAGTTCAGACTGCATTATTTTCAAAGTAATTGCGTCATAGATCTTTTCACACTGCATGACTTGACCACCTGGGTATCTTTCAGTCGGTGCTGTGTTCACACTGCATGATAGATCGGCTTTTTGCATGACTTTACAATAGGAAGAATCGCCAATTTTGTCTCACTGCCAAAACCATGTGAGAAGTGACTTCGAAACAACGCGAGGTCACGTGTGCAAGACCGTTCTCCCATGAGACTTGGATTATTATTATAAATAATAGCAAGCAAAATAAGCTTGCCATACAAACTGCATTTGCGCTGATTTGCAACAAAAAGAAGATTATAGTGGAGGACATTTACCATTTATACCTTAATAACTCCTCCCCCAACATCCCGCTGCCTTGGATGTTGCTCTCTCATTGGCTGTAAGTAATCGCCGATGTTATTCAATCAGAACACATTTCACACGGCATGATTTTGAATCACCGACAGGTCCAGATATTTAGCATGCCAAATATATCATGGGTGTTGACGACACGTCAGCGATTCTCTCAGATCGCATCTTTGATAGTTCACACTGTGTGACTGTCATTCGCGTGCACGAGCACCGATTTGCCTGTGATTTCGGGCATTTGTCTGCGATTTCTCAAAACCTGTCGGCGAGTCAAAATCAGGGCTAAAATCGTGCAGTCTGAACTCGGCATAAGTGTTCTCTGAATATCATGTGTTTACTTGCAGCACTAGAACTACAACCTCCTATTGTACAGCCAAGCTGTGCTAAATCAACAGAACAGTTACTGCAATAAATTAAATGAATGGCACAGGGAAAAAAAAATCTCAGTGTAGCTTTATATGTAGACTATGCAAATGATCATGAGGATATTGCTTTCAAAGAGTGTCCCATGACAGCCTTCTGAATGCAGCAAAAAGGTGTGCAACTGCAGGCAATAGAGGTCATATTTAAACCTTCAATTTCACATGTACCTCCTTTGCATGTTTACCAATGACCTACATCATGATTTGATGCATCACCTGCTTCAACTTCCCACGCGGTGTGGTTAAAATAACCAGACTACCTTATTGTTTGTTAAGTGTAGTTTCCCAATCAGAGCATGAAGATGCTGGTCTAAGAGAGGTTTTGGTGGAGGCAGCAAATTGAGGACCGAGGTGTAACCACTTGTGTCAGAGAATTACTTCACTTTACATCTGTATACTGCTACAGTCCAGTCAAAAAATCATTATTTTCCTGTCTGACAAAACTCACATGGGTGTTAACTTTGGGAAATATAGCAATTCTTACTTTATTAATTTAAGAAATAGTCCAGTAGCTAAAATAAGCAGTCAAGAAATGAAGACTATTTCCATTTAAACAACTTTCCGTTTAAATGGAACAGTATCCACCCTTGTGTCTATTTCAGCTTTCTGCAACCATGATGTCAAAATCTCAAGGAAGAAATGTTATAACTGTTCTTGCAGGGTTCTTTCAAAACTAATGGTAAAACGCACATGCATTTTCTTCCTGAACAAGTGCAAATTCGACTTTCTGAGCTGACCACCTCCTACGGGTCGTCTCTTCTTTGGTACTGCAGTGCACTTCTTTGCATGTGTAACAGCTTTCGTGTTACTAGGTTTTCATGCAAACTGTTTTGAACTAAACTGCCATTGCAAAAGCCCAATTAGTTGCCACCAAAATGTGTGAACTACTTAACTGAAATAAACTAACATTAAACAGGTTTGTTTGATTATGCAGGAAGAAATAGAACAGACTAAGTGTTCACTAATAAAGTTTATACTAAACCACAGCCAGAAGATTGTCTTCAAGAGCAAAGTTCTCCGGCTTACATAACCTTTGCTTTAATACCAGCCAGGCCCTGCAGCTGTTGCCAAGGCAACATTTAGGCTAAAGTGGGCTCTGCTGATGCACAGTGTGATGATTGTAATGTAAATAGTCTGTATTGTTCATTGAAGATGCACAATAAGGTGTTTTCGTTGTGTTTAAGCGTTGTGTATGAGCATTTGGGAAAATGATAAAATTGTGTTTTATTCACAAAATGTAAGTATTTTCTACTAAATAAATAAATGTTACACCTAAATGTCACACTACACCATCTCTGTGGCCTGGTGAACTCTGCTGTCAAATTAAACTGCCATTATCTCACACTATCTCTAGAAACTTGTTAACCCTTTTTTCCGGTACATAAATTAGTTGTTTACATAAAGTTACACATGGGGCTTCGTAAGCCTGAAACTAAATTTCCGAGTATTGCCCACCTAATGTTTGTGGTTGACAAGCACACATAGAAATGTGATGCAAATATATTCTCAAGCATCCAACTAACATGCAATTTTAGAATAAAAAAAGAAAATAATTGATGCTTCTTTGTATAAAACTTTTGGTGGTTAAAATGGACTAAACAGTCATTGTTGCAAGATTTTCATCATTGTTACAGTAAAATCTTTTTAGTAATTTCCTCTTTTAAAATGTATAATGAAATATTCAAGGAATTTGTCAGGATTTAGACAGTGTGTGATTGTTAGTTGTTTACGAGTGATGATTTACTTAAAGAGGAAATCACCGCCTCAATCTAGTTTCACAGCATAAGACATTTCAGCAAAACAGTGAGGCAGAAGCCACACAAGGTGCTTTCCCAGGAAGAAGAGATGGTACGTATCTGAATGACGATCCTATGAAGTTATTTTAGATATAATGTTTAAAGATGAAAATGTTTAATCTTTTTTCGATTCTGTCATTATGTCAGAAAAAAGTTGTAAATATTTAATACAAATACAAATACATTTTCTGATTTACACAGCAAACTCCTGTACAAAAAGAGCTTAAATTCACAGCTTGGCTTGAGATATTCAAATCTTAGTCTCTTTTTATTCAGTGTTTGGCAATGAGACAATGGATCACACTACAACTTTATTTGTCAATCATGAAGGGTCTGCAAAAATCAGATGCAACTACAGCCGAACAAATGACACAGAAAGAATGACAATGGATCTGAAACATTAAAGTAACGTTTTGCAAACAACGTGTTTTGGGAGGAGCGCTGGACGATTGAGCACGGCTGGCACCGCATTTCCTAATTAAATCTCCTCGTTACACCTGTCCAATCACATTCCTTCTTCTTACTATAAATAGCCCCATTTCCTTTCCTTCCGCATCTCGCTTTTCGCACACAAGCTTAACCACTAAAGCCAAGCAAGATGTCTCATTCCGAGTCTTCCAACTATCTCCGTGAGGAGCCCGCTCCACGCCCCAACGCCAGCCAAACTGCAGCCCCGCCCAAAATTCCATGCAAGCCCGTGGCGGCTAGCATAGGCCGCAGGCCTAACAGGCCTTCCAGCTCTCCCATGAGATGGACCCAATCCCGCTCACCTTCTCTCACCAGACCTCCGTAACCATCCATGGCTTCATCTTACGCTTCAGCCCGATCACATTCTGAAAAATGGTCTATCTTTTCTATTTGCCAAACTCTCACAAACACCGGCATTCACTTTTTCAAAAAAGCAAATAATTCGGACCTCCTTTACATCCCCAACCCATTAAAGTGTCCCAGTGGAACCAGTGCGTCTACTGGGGTGCTCTAGACCTCGATCTCCATTACCACATCTTCACTGGTTGCCGCAATTTCACCTGCGCGGTCTGCAGGTCTATCACCCACCCCTCCTCCTCCGGCCCTTTCCTTAAAACTAGGACTACCAGAGAGGGGCCATTTGGTCCTATCCCCCTAGCTCTACCAGAGAGGGGTCATTTGGCCCAGTTGTTTTTAACTAATATCCTTAATCACGTGTGAACAGTTGCCTTTGTTCTTAAAATGTGGCAATTACTTACAGAGCGACATACAAGGTGGTACTGACTTTACAATCAGGGATCACACTCATCTAGGAGCAATATGTAAGGGGCCATAGCAAGGGTACAGTTGGTGTAGAAAAAAGTTATTCAAAGATTCCAAAGTTCAAACTCTTGACGTGCAAGATCCCCAACCGTTGCCGACCATGCATCAGCCAGCAACGGAATTCTGATCACCCCCCTCCAGAGAAGGATGGAGATGAACGCCATCAGTTCATAGACAGACATGTCTCTATCTGCTTCCATCCTAGAGCCATGCTTAACTGTACATTTTCTTATAGTGTGAAGGATGTCCCAACCCACCAAAACAAGAAGCTCTGCAAGCGATTTTTGATGGTTCTTCTGACTTCTTCTGTTAGCTCGCCATCACATGTATATGTTTCTAGTAGGCGTTGAGGGAGCAGCCTCCCTACTTCTTCTTCAACCCACACTGTGCCATCTTTTGCAGTCTCATAGTTGGAATCTTTCTGTGTGGTCTGTGTCTCCAGCCGACCTTTCTTCTTTAGAGGTGTTCTGCTCTCTAACCCGGAAAACATCTCATCACCTGAAGACATGCCAGAGTCCAAACTCTTTTGCAAGTGAATGGATACTTCCCAGCCATCCGAGTCACAAGATTCCATGTTTTGCAGCAGAGCCAAAGCCTCAGCAGCCGTGTAATCTCTTGGCATCTTTGCAGCTTGTTCTTACCAATAAGTTCTTGAACTTTTGTTCCCAAGTTTAGCTTGTCATCTGTTTACAGCCTTGCCCACAGTCATCCAAACCACAGCCATGCGAGAAGTACTTTAGAGTACACTTCTTGGGGGGAAGGGGAGTGACACATTCCAATGGGCCACCCATTTACAAATGAATGGGAGCCAATTGAGGCCTTGAGACAAAGAACCATGTTTTCTTGGGAGTCAATTTTTTGTTTTCAAATTTTGAGTGATAAATTTTTTTCATTTGGATTGTTAACCTGTTGAGCAGTACGGTCCCACATATGGGATTTTTTCCACTGTTAACCCTGTACTTCCTTCTCAAACTAACAGACCCAAATCTTCTAGCTATGTTCCCAGAATCCCCTCTCTCCTTCAACAGCCTATTCCCTGCCCTCCTTTTCCTCCTCACCACACTATCTGCCAGAATTTCAACAATCACAAATGTCTCCATTCCTCTTGTACATTCCTCCATATTTGCTCTTTTTGTGAGGGGGGGCCCATTCCAAACTCATCTGTTCTTCCTTCAACGAAAACGCAAAAAAATATTTATCTACTCCCATCAATGTTTTTCGCTTGTCTATTGAACTGTCTTCCCACCCTAATCCTAACTTTTCACTTTATTTTTTATCAGGTTTAACCCACGGATTCCACCCCGGAGTCACCAGCATCCCCACCCAGTCCCTCATCTGCCCCAACATCCTAGAAATTCGAAGCATCGCTCCCTAAAGAAAAATCACCTCCAATCTCCTTGCCCTCCCTTCAAACGCAAGCTCGTCCCAGTGTTAGAATTTCGCCATGCGCATCATCCTACAGGGCCGTCCTTTCATTTCCCACCTGCTAACCTTGACCTCCTCCACCCCCTCCCTCGAAGACCCAGACCCCTGCCCGTGCGAACTCCAGCTCTTGGTCTGTTTCCTCTCCCAATGGAACGGACATAATTTTTTCTATAAAGACTGCTTAGCCGCCCCAGTAGATATCCAGCTCAGTGGGCTTCGGTGAATTCTATTGCAACCATTGGTTCCTCCTGGCCCACCGAACTAGCTGAAACCCTGTCCCACCTAGCTTCCATGCAGAGATCAAGCCGGGCTGTGGGCCCTTGCCCTCACCAGGGTTCAAAGCACTAGGGTTCGGAGACCGCTGTCCTCCTAGCACGGATGTCTCATGATTCTGTCAACCTGATCTCACAGAATTGCGTAATATAACCATGTATTCTTAACGCATAATTCCGTGTTAGTGTCACGTAATCATTGAAAATTCTGTGATGGGCTCACGTAAAATATTACAATGTAAGTCAGTGACAGGCATCAGCTGTGATGCACACACGGATCTGGATTTAATTATTGGGGAATGATATTGCCATTATTGCATAAGTAAATGGGGTGTGATTTTTCACTGTAAACGGTCACAACAGTTTTATTTATATTACTTTATTTATACATTTATGAGCACGTAACCCAACACCTGCCCCTAAACCTACCATCCGTTAATAAAACACAAGATAAACCAGCAGATACAACTACCAATTATTTATTAAAAAGCATTAATATTCTAATTCTTCCGAGGCAAGAGGATTGATCAGCATCTCTCCATCTGCCGTTTCTCATCTGTGCTGCAATCAGCTGCTGCTCTGCCCAAATTTAAAAAAATGGCGCCAGTAGAATCCTCACGTCAGCCTTGGTTGTAAAATTCTATTGGCTTTTGCATGTCTTGTGACCGATCACGTCATGCTGTTGTGAAATGTTATTGGCTCTTGTGTGTCTTGTGATCGATCTGCGTCATTCTACAGGACGAGAATGTCTTTTGAATAAGAGTCAACGCGTTAAAGGTGCGGGATAATATTTAGTGATTAATACCTTGTATTTTACTCTCTTCTTCGCATTAAGACATTGTATGGCTTCAGAAGGACTTGAAATACAACAACTTGTTTGTAATGTTTTTGATTTACTGCTTATGGTCAGTTTTTGCAATAAATATATGTGACTGCACTTATATTGTCTGTGTGTGTTTAATATTGTTCAGAAGTGGGTAGGTTAAGGATAAAGGTGGGGCTAGGTGCTACAATGAAAGTATAAATTTAAGTGGATCACAGCTGATGCCTGTCACTGAATTACATTGTAATCTTGAAATGGTAGTATCACGCAATTTTCTGTGATTACGTGATACTAACACGGAATTATGCATTAACAGTTCGTGGTTATTTCACGCAAATCTGTGAGATCAGGTTGGATTCTGTGCTCTGGGGAATTTTACACCGATGCTCTTGAACAGTTGTGGATCAGAGATGAAGACGTCCTCAATGTTCATACTCCAAAAAATCATTCAATGGGTCGTATTTGGCCAGCCACAGATAATGTACGGACAGTCCAACCCAATAAGACTCAAAATGCTCTGTCGAGTGGCATAATTGTTTTTATGTAGACTATTTTGGGTCAACGCCATGCTTTTCCAATGAGGGGGAAAGGGCTGTTTTTCCCCACACTGACTCCGCCCACACAAATATGTCACCAACCAAAGGAGAAGTGCTGACAAACACAGATTTAGACAGATTTGTGAACAATATTTGAGAGAAATAGACATTTTATGAACATGGAAAAAATTTGATCTTTTGAGTTCAGCTCATGAAAATTGGGGGCAAAAACAAAAAGTGTTGCATTAATGATTTTGTTCAGTGTATATATTTACAGCTGAGGCAGTTGTTTCAGATTAACTTTTGATTTTAGACTATAGAAATATGTTAAATTAACCTAAAAAATTTTATTTGTGAAAAGTAATTTATGTTGTGGTTCTGTTTTGTCTGGGGGGTTTTTTTTCTATGAGAACTTCAGTTTCGCCATGGCCCGTCAGAACACACAGGTTCATGATAAACCACAGCCAGAAGAGTGTATTTATGAGAACTAACTTCTGCTGCTTGCTTTAAAGTCAGATCGGCCCAGTTGTTATTAAGGCAGTATAATGTAGGCAAAAGGTAATGTTAAGTGGTTTTGCTAGGATATTTAATGGGGCACTGCAGCAAAAGCTCTTTTTATTGTTTACAATGCCTTCACTGACTTCTAAAACTGTTCTTATTTTGTTTAAAACTGTAGACGCAATAAACTATTGTCTTTTCTAACATCTGTTTTCTTTCATACAATGCCAAGCCATTATAAAAATCACTCTTTGCACTTTTTGTTGTATCACTTTGGTTTTTGGTATGGTATTTAGATTAATTCAATTGCAACTTTTTATTACTTTATTTCATTAAATATCAGATTATAAGTCTTACGTGTCAAAGCCTCTTTGTCGTCAAACCAAACTTTGCTAAATTATTGCACTTTTCCCATCTCTGTCCTCTGATTATTCTTGGGGTTGCAATAAAAAAATGCAAAAATCACTTTATCACTAGTAATGGGCATAGTTACTGTCTGAAAATGTACAGTATATATTTAGACACTGCTCATTTTGGCACAGGGTACAGATATTTTTCTAATTTTGTCAAAATGGGTATTTACATTGTCTTGTCATTTATTTTAATCAATGTTTTTGTATAGTGTGAATGAGTCAGTCATTTATTAGAATGTTTCTATTAATTTCCTCTTTATTAAAAACAAATAGGAATTTGATAGGATTGAGATGATGTGTTACTGCTGACTGTTCATAACCAATGCTTTACTCAAAGAGGAAATCACCACCTTAACCCATTTAACAGCATGAGACACTTCAGCAAAACACAATGAGGCTGATGCAACATACAACACTTTTCATTAACAGAAAAATGGTGAGTGTATGTTTCATATGAAGATATTTGAAATCTGTCATAAATAAATATGATGCAACTTGAAAGCATATTTTGCTTTAGTTATATTAAAACAGTAGCTATTCATATCACTCTATTTTAAAAAGTACTGAAAGGGATAGTTTAACCAAAAGCATAAATTATGTCATCATTAACACACACTCATGTTGTTACAAACCTATGTCTCTTAGTCTTTTTCTTCATTTTTCTCCTCAGAGTTTTTCTTCGATCTGTTGTCGGTGGATATTTCTGTCTTCAGCTTTAAGTAAAAAAAAGAGACATCAATAAAGAATATGACATAAACATACCTAATTAAATGTACAGTTCACAACTTGGCATGAAAAATTAATTAAATTAAATTAATTTTAAAATGAAATCTTTTTTTTTCAGTGTTTGGCAATACGGCATTGAATCATGCTACAGCTTTATTTGTCAATCATGGCGAGTCTGCCACAATTAGATGCAACT
>JAUMHQ010000065.1:9613933-9660059 GCA_032361165.1 Enteromius paludinosus | reverse complement strand
TTTCCCAAAACTGTATATATATATATATATATATATATATATATATATATATATATATATCCTAAGCAAAGGAATGTGATGTGTGTGTATATAAATACATAAATAAATGATGTGTATATGTATGTATATATATATATATATATATATATATATATAGTATAATGGCTTCTGGGTATTCAGGAATAAATTACATTATATTATATAGCAAATATAATTATTTTAAATCATACTGATATTTCATAATATGACTGTTTTTACTGTATTTTTGATTAAATAAATGCAGCCATCTAAGCATAAGATAATCCCTTTAAACTAACAAAAACAAATTCTGTAAACTTCCTAAATTCATCAAGATTTGAACTGACCATCATGGAACCTATTTCTCGTCACACAGATCAGCTCCAAACAGGACGTCGTATTTCTCATCACTAAATACGGTTACATTCATCTGTATGACCTGGAGACGGGCACCTGCATCTATATGAACAGAATCAGCGGAGAGACCATTTTTGTGACTGCACCCCACGAAGCCACATCTGGAATCATCGGCGTGAACAGAAAAGGACAGGTACATGCTGAACATTAATTTCAGATTATCCCAATTGGTATTAATGACAAGTGAATTAAACTGAGTAATGATAAAAGTGCCCCAATGTTTACAATCTCCAGGGAAATCAACCTTCAGTTGGCTTACTTATAGTTGTCTCTGCATATTAAACAGGGTTAGGAGGAAGTATATTACACGCTCCAGCTGTAATGCGTGTCAGTTTTTCACATTTTTAGCAGCCGTGTGAATATAATCCTGCACCGCGGAGCTCTGTAATGTGTGTTTGGTCGGATCTACGTTCTGTCAGAGGGAATCTAAGGAGGACACAACACAACTCAGCTGATTACCCCAGAGGCAGAACATTTAATACCCTCATCTTACTGAGACATGGAAACCACCCATCCATCTTTTTTCATTTCCTCTCAGCATCTCTCATTGAAAATTTCCTCTTGAAACGCGGAGATCAAGACCACCCTAGTCAACAGAAGCATCATGATGCGTCGATGATATCAAAGCAGGATACATTTCTGCTGGATCTTAGAATATTATAAATAAACAGGTGTTCAGTATCTCAGGTGAGTCGGCGCTCCGTCTGCCGGCTCTCTCTGTTCACAATGCTCCATTATGAGCTTGTTAATGGATCCCGCGAACGTGTAAATAATTTTCCAGCCGTGCCAGAGAAAGTCTTGAATTATTCAGTGCGTGACAGAAAGCCAATCCAAACTGTGTCATGCTGAACCCGAAGAGCACTGTTTCCTTTGTCAATAATACAGAACCTCCACCTTGGTCAACCAACAGTGCCATCACGAAGGCGCTATTGCGTTGATCGTCTGTAATAATCTGTATAAGGTGATTGGGTTACAATAAGCATGTTTGTTTGTTGGTAGTTAGATCTAGTATATTAGGGGTGGATTGGTGTCTGAATATGATTTCTGTTTAGATAAAGGAAAAGGAATGCAGATCTCTCTTCCTGTCTCCATTTCCCCTTCTCGTACCGGCATTCTCCATCTTCCTGTCCTCTGCACCAGTCAGCACTGGTGGGTGATGAAAAGTCAGGTTCTAACCAGCTGCGTCTGCACTCGTGAGCGGAGTGACCTTGAGAGGGAGAGCCTTCACTGAAAATAGCTGCGGAGAATGCAAGAGGGAGACGGATTGAGAGAGAAAAAAAAGTGTCAGTTATCATGTGATCTTGCCGTGGGAGGCATTGACTGGCGTCCTAAATCCTTTCACGTTAACAGATGCAGAACCTGACGGCCAATCACAGTGCGTGTAGGCTGGGTGCATCATCAGCTTCTGTGACATCATACATTGCCCCTCCCTTTTTTCTTTGATTAGGCCTACTGTACTGCTGCAACATGACTCTCAATAAGTTAAATGTCTGGTATAGTAATACCCTGACAGCTCATATAGAAAAATAATCAAATTTTATGTAACCACTACACATTGTAATATAAATTGCAAGTTTGTGTTATGGCAAATAAAAATAAATAGATTTAAAGTATTTAAAAAAATTTGAAAAAGCAGATGCACATTGTTTTTTATTAGCAATGATAGTAATAAATTATAGTAATTAGTAACCCACTACTAATAATGACTAGGAATGAATTTGGTAGTAATTTATTAAATTATGATTTTTAATAATGTAATCTGTTTATAGCTATGTGCTAAAATAATACAAGCTTTTTAATATAAATACATTTACATAACATAATCAATTCATCACTGATAGATAAAACTGAAGAATTTTAACAAAAAATTATTTTATTTTTTATTATAGTTATTTAGAATTTAGAAATTATTTGGAAATAATTTTTGAGAATATTTATAAATAAATTTGAGAATGAATAAAAATTATTGCAAACATATATAAAAAATTATATAGCATTATTTTTTTATTTGACATTTGTATAACCTTTTTTTTTTTTTTTTTTTTTTTTTTTTTAAAGGGATGGCTATTATTTTGTCCGACTGATAATACAGATACTGGGATGTTCTCTGTGCAGATGTTTGGGGTCCTCATCAGGAGTGACTCATTATTACTATCATCATCTCCTCAGGCCTTGGGCTTTTATTGACGTCAATGCAGTGTTTTTCCCCCGTGGACCACTGTAGCTTCTGTCTGTCACGCGCACACACATGCACAAATGTAATCTCCCGTTCACTTGCCCTATCCTTTTCTTTCTATCTCACTGCCTCTTTGTGGAGGAAAGCTGATAGACACAATGAGCTGCTCTATTTTTACTCCTCTTTTTAGTGCCTATGCCTTTCTCCATCTCTGGGCGAGACGACCCATATTGTTGGGGGTGGGACTTGCGGGTTTAAACAGAGAGTGATGTTCATCCATGCAGAATAACGCCTGTGACTTTGACCTGCTGATGCCGATCTAGAACACACAGTAGTGTAGAAACGCTTACGACAGGCACTCACAGCAGAGATACAGAAATTTACAGTGTGATAGTTCCAGTCTGGGGGGGAAACGTTTTAATCTTGGTTTATTTATAATAAACTGGCCTTACTTGTCTAGTGTAATCAGTGTTCACACAGATTAAGTGAGAATTAAGCATCATAAATCAGTTTTATTGGTTTGTGCGTGTTCAACCTAGTAGCTACAGAAATCATCCTTTGCAGGCTTTAATATGTACCGTAGCTCTAGAGAAATATAGCAGAACTGCAGAAGCTTTGATGGGCTTTGGCGGGCTGCTTCAGCTTGTGTCTCTTGGCCAAACATCTACAGTAATAGTGTCGAACTTTAAGCATTTTTCAAACAACCTCTTGGCTGGTCCGTACTTCCTAGAGATCTCATTGGTACCATTTTCTTATTTTATTTAATGGAAATAAAGATACAAGATGTTTAGTCAAAGCAGCGATACCTTGGTTGAAAGGGGACACCCTTTACCTCTCACTGCACCCCTGCGTCTGATCATGTTACATACTAGAGACAAGCATTAGTAAGCACCTTAGCTTCTGTGTGAGGATGTCAGCTGATACGAGGTGTTATGTTTTCTCATTAAGGGTCCTTGATATTATATAACAGATCACTCGCTGTGTGTGATGCATGTTCCAACTGCTTTAATGCAGGTAAAAGTGGCCAAGGGAATTTCCTGTTTGCGCCTCCTTCCTGTGAAGATGCTAAATTACATTAAAGCTCTGCTGAGAAAAGACATTGAGGAATTATTTTAGTAGTAATATTAGTGCGTGTATATTAACAAATAGATAAATTGATTGGCATCAAAAATATTAACAATAATAAAAATAACAGCAACAATAATATTGTTAAAAGGGTAAAACAATTAATTTTACTCACCCTCAGGCCATGTAAGATGTCATTACTGTCTGTAGCACAAACCTCCTGTGGCATGATAACATAAGTATGGGCACATACTCAAACATAAGATGATGCTGCTAGTTAACAATGGAGAGTGAGGACCTTCACCAGCGGTACCATATTGTAAAGGTTACAATGCATGATGATTTCAGTGTGAAAGAGAATGACATCGATTTTATGCCGAACCCTACCTGTTCGAACCAAAATACTAAGAACACTCTTCTTTGTGTGTTTCGTAGGTGTTGTCAGTGTGTGTTGAGGAGGAGAACATCATCCAGTACATCACCAATGTGCTGCAGAATCCAGACCTGGCTTTACGGATGGCGGTCCGAAATAATCTGGCAGGAGCTGAGGAGCTGTTTGCCCGGAAGTTTAACAACCTCTTCGCTGCCGGAAACTACTCGGAGGCAGCTAAAGTGGCCGCTAATGCTCCAAAGGTGAGTAGGGCTAAATATTCTTGTAATGTTATTAATAATAAGGTAATATGATATAGAATAATTTATTATAAGTAATTTAAACTTTTTAATAATAATTCTGTTTTATTATAATAAACATTTCAGCTTTATTATGTAATTATTCTAACGCTTTTCTCAGGGTATCCTGCGCACTCCTGACACCATCCGCCGGTTCCAGGGCGTCCCGGCCCAGCCTGGCCAGACATCCCCACTCCTGCAGTATTTTGGGATCTTGCTGGATCAGGGCCAGCTTAACAAGTTCGAGTCTCTGGAGCTGTGCAGACCCGTCCTTCAGCAGGGCCGCAAACAGCTTCTGGAGAAATGGCTGAAGGAGGACAAGGTATGTGGAGGAGGTCGCAGGGGAGATGGTTATCTCCACACACACCCACAAGAGCCTCTTCCTCTGTTGCGTGTTTGCGCGAGAGGCTCAGGGAACAGGGTGTGCTCTTCGCATGTGTGTGTTTTTTTTTGTTCGTTTTTTTCATAAACAGAAAGAATGCCTCCATATTTTTGACAAAGAAGGGGTCTGTGTGGATTGTGAGAACGACTGTGTTTGTGTGCGATTGTGTGTGTGTCTGTTATCTAAGATGTTTGCTTTAGATGTGATGTCATGTGTTTGTTATGTGGGGCGAAGGGTGTTTGGGTTTTTTCCTTCTAAAGCACAGAAGAAAGTCTTGAGTTTCGTTCCAGTGTGTTTTTTACAATCCACACTTAAAATAACTGAAATAAAATGTTCTTTCTCATGGCCTCAACAAGTGACATCTCTCGAATTTGGTTTGATTGAAGTTGCATGATTTGTTGTTCCACGAGCATGATTTATTTAGATAGTTGAGGACCGTGATGCTATGCTCAGTCCTGCCCCCAGTTCCCAGTTCAGCTTTGCAATTGCACCCTCGTTTACAACCACTTAAAACCACTTTATTTTAAAATTTTTTTAGCAAGGATGCATTAAATTGGCCAGAAATTACAGTAAAAACTTTTATAATGTTGCAATTAATTTATATTTGAACGTAATACTTTTTAACAGCCTATTCATCAGATAATCCTGATTCCAGTGCATTTTATCGATGATGCAATTATTTAATCACTAAATAAGTGTATTAGAATGATTTCTTAATGATCATGTGACACAGAAGACTTTATTTTGTGAATCAAATGACTTTGAATTCACACCGCATTCTTAAATTGTATTTAACCTTATTTGTCCATTTGTTTTCTTTCCCTTCAGCTTGAATGCTCAGAGGAGTTGGGCGATTTGGTGAAGTCTGTGGACCCCACTCTTGCTCTTAGTGTCTACCTGAGAGCCAACGTACCCAACAAAGTCATTCAGTGTTTCGCAGAAACCGGCCAGTTCCCCAAGATTGTCCTGTATGCCAAAAAGGTATGATGACTGATCAGTCCATTTTAAGGTTATACGGCACATATTTAAAAACATACTCATACCTTTTTTTGGTGTTGATAGGTGGGCTACACTCCAGACTGGATCTTCCTGCTGAGGAACGTGATGCGGATCAGTCCGGATCAGGGTCTGCAGTTTGCTCAGATGCTCGTTCAGGATGAGGAACCGCTGGCTGACATCACACAGGTCAGGAACAGAGGAGAGGAGAAAAAGAAAGGAGTGGGAGCTTAAGAAGAACGATTTGGAATGATTTAGAGAGAAATCATTTGACCCAGAGGCTGTTTGTTAAGGAACTAAGACATTCACTAAAGAAATGTGTTTTTCTCCTAGATTGTTGATGTGTTTATGGAGTATAACCTGGTCCAGCAGTGCACGTCCTTCCTTTTGGATGCTCTGAAAAACAACCGCCCTTCAGAAGGTCCACTGCAGACCCGTCTGCTGGAAATGAACCTGATGCATGCACCACAGGTACACACTGCACAAGCGTCTGGATACAATTGTTGTCATTGTGTAAGACAATTTAAGCCAAACGGTCTCTTACAGGTTGCAGATGCCATCCTAGGAAATCAGATGTTCACTAACTACGATCGTGCCCACATTGCCCAGCTGTGTGAGAAGGCAGGGCTTCTGCAGAGAGCTTTAGAGCACTATACTGACCTGTACGACATCAAACGAGCTGTGGTACACACACACCTGCTCAATCCGGAGGTACCCAACAAGTTCTGTTCTTAAGTTCTTATCATGTTGAGTTAAAGTGTGACCTTCTTTTTCATTCTGTCTCTCTTGGTTTTGCACTCTTGTTAATGCCTGCAGTGGCTGGTGAACTTTTTTGGCGCTCTGTCAGTGGAGGACTCTCTGGAGTGTCTAAGAGCCATGCTGTCTGCTAACATCAGGCAGAACCTTCAGATCTGTGTCCAGGTGGCCTCCAAGTATCACGAGCAGCTGACTACCCAGTCCCTCACTGAGCTTTTTGAGTCTTTCAAGAGTTTTGAAGGTAAGAACTAGATTCCTCATTGATTTACTTACCTGATGTCAATGGAAAGTTCAACCACTTTTACATAGGACAACCTAGAAATATCTGGGAATATTAAAACTTCCTTTTTTGCAATATGAAAAGATCAAATGTATCTATTTTATCTTTCTCTTTTTACATTCTATTTTTAGCATAGCAGTTGTACTTGGAGCTATGGGCTTTAAGTGTTAATAAAAAAAAAAAAAAGGATAATGTACATATGTGGACCTGGATCACTAAACCATTTGTTAAAACGGACAATTTTGTGAAATTGAGATTTATGAATAAATAAGCTTTCTATTGATGTATGGTTTGTTAGGATAGATTCTTAGGACAATAATTGGCTCAGATTTAAAAAAAAAAAATTTGACTCTGAGGCTGCAAAAAAATGTAATGTAAAAATGTAATGCGGATGAATAATCAGACACAGCTGGCGCCGCATTTTCAATCATTATTATTACCTTCTCGTTAGCCAATCCGGTCCTAACACTCGCACTACAAAAAAGCCCACTTCCTTTCCTTCCGTATATCGTTCCAAGCGCCCCTCCTCCTCTCCTTCTCCGCCTTTTGCATCCTCAACTATATCTTGAATATCTCTTGAATATCTCAAGATGGCGGCGTGTGCACACGCACAGCTTCTCTCTCTTGACTTTGACTTTGACTTTGAAAAGGGAGGCACACGGGGTTCGATCCGGACGCCGAGCTCTGCCCTCGCTAGGGTTCATACCATTTGGGAATTTTCATTATTTCGGTTATTGCTATAAATATACCCCATAGGACTGTAACGATACACGATATGAAACCGAAATCGCAACACTCGGATCCACGATCCTGTGTCGCGGTGTGATAAGGGAGCATCACGACACACCCTGTGACTACCTTGAATTGCGCGTAGATGACATTTCATGCGCGCGCGAGTGCTTGAATTGCACGCAGATGAGGAAAAGCGGTTTCTTTGCGTGTAGATGTGTTTTCCTCTCGCGTATGTGATTTACCGCGCGCGCCAGCATCAGTGGTGTGCTCGTGTATTACTGCCATAGATTTGCCGCCATAGATATGCGACCATTTTCGGTTGTCGATAACGAGGGGTTCAAGTATTTACTCAGTGTGCTCGAGCCCCGTTATCTATTACCAAGCCAGGTGCAAATTGTTTTAAAAATCTTTTTTTTTTTCGTGGGGGGTGGGAGACAAAAAACGTGATACGAACCAAATCGTGGGTTTGGTGTATCGTTACAGCCCTAATACCCCAGCAACTTAAGAGCAAATTATCAAATTTCATTCCCTTTTAAAATTCAGGACATCTTTGCCAATTGTGCCAGTGTTTATTGAGGTCACCAGCAGAAGTGTAGTGTTTTTAAGACGGCACCATGGGTTCAAAACTTCTAAAACTCATTTAGAAGCTTCATCTAGCAAATTCTAAATGCAGGATCCTGCATCTGTTCTTTTGATTCTGTTTTAATAGATTTAATGAACTGATCCACAAAAAAGCTTAAATGGATAGTTCATTAGAAAATTAACATTTTTGGGTGAACTACCCTTTTAACCAGTAGCCTTATCCAACAATCACAACTGTAAAGTTCATAAAGTACATTCAAAAACAATAAAACTGAATAAAATGTGTTAGATAAACACAATTTTTTTTTCTGCATTTGAATCCCACTTAAAGTATACATTGCCCGTGTAGTTTTTTTGATATATCTGGCAGGCCTTAGAATTCTTTTGGCAGGCACAGCTAGAAAGTCACTCTTGAGTGTATTTAAACATGTACGTAAACACTCGTGGTCACTCTGCTGGTTGCCTTTCATAGTGCAGACACAATTTGACTGGTATCTTGCCCGTGTAATGGCTCTGTTCTGTGTGTGGAGCAGCATGTAGCCTTCCATTCTGGGCTAAGTAGGACAAAAGGTTTGGCAATCAGAGCAGGCAGCGGCACAGGGCCTGCGGCCACCCACAATCCCCCAGGCTTTTCATATGACGGCAAAAGCAAGAGTGCTTTTGACAAGAATCAAAATTTGAATGTTAAATAAATGTATCAGCCTGATATGTAATTTAAAGGGTCTGTGTACCCTGTCACATTTTACTCACCCTCGTGTCATCCCAAACCCGTTCGACTTTCCTCTGTGGAACATAAAATATTTCAAAAGGACAAGAAATCCCGTTAAAGTCTTGCCCAGAATCTGCATATCAAACCATAACCACAGTCAAGCATCATTTGTTGTTCTGTGCTGGATGCAGGTCTGTTCTACTTCCTCGGCTCGATTGTGAACTTCAGCCAGGATCCAGAGGTGCATTTCAAATACATCCAGGCCGCATGCAAGACGGGCCAAATCAAAGAGGTGGAGCGGATCTGTCGGGAAAGCAACTGCTATGACCCTGAACGTGTCAAGAACTTTCTCAAGGTACTGCCAAGACTCTGTCAGTGAAACCCCTTGAAATGATCCATAGCCGACCGCAAAAAGCACATTATATTCTCTAGTTTCTCATCTGTTAAAACTCTTTCCATCTTTTTTTTTTCCTCCTTACATTTCCTGTTTTGTTCTTTTCTACTGATCTGTCTTTTATCATTTACATGCAAGCCGTTTGCAAATTCAAATGCAAGCAGACTTTTTATTTTTATGGAAACGACTGATCTTAATCATTTTGAATCTTCTGGGTTTAATGCAAACTCTATTGTGGCAGCTCTTATTGTCAGTTACCACTGATTTATTTTATTTTTTTTTTAATTTGTATTTTTTTTATCCAACACAAACAGTGTTGTGGTAACAGTGACTAAATACTGTTAATATAAATATTAAATATGCATGGTTTTAATAGCATTTGTGGCATCATGTTGATTAGTGCATGTAGTAATTGCAACTCATCTTTGTTTTATTTAAAGTATTTTTATCTTTTGTTCGATTATTATTCTTTTTTTAAGAATCATTAATTTATTCCTTGTGTACAGACAAGGTTAGTAAGTGATTCAGTCAAAAGTAGTCAAATAGTCTCATGCTAAAGCGTGGAACTGCTTAATTGTAATTGAACGCACAATCATTTACTATACTTGTGCGAAGGTAATTCAGTATTCTAATGTTCTTTGATGACACAATGGCCTCAGGAATAATGTCAGAAATTCTACTTTCAATTTAAAATAGCAATTTGGACTGTAATATTATATAGTAACTGTATATAGTCGACATTTTTAAAATGCTATTAAAAGAGTTTGATTAAATTGGATTTAATATATTGTTAATAATATATTAATATACCGCTTAAATCCTCTTTTTATTAACAAACGATCCCCATTTTGATCAGGCAGCCGCATGGCAGTTGTTTTCTAGTTTTAGGGAGTTGATCTCACTCTTTTATCCTGATGGTGGCTGTTGTTATCTTCTGTGCTTTACCCTGTACTTATGGGATGCTCAGGACTTGTATCAGGTAAATTAACCCCTAAAAGACTTCCTTTACTTTATTCCCTTCTCTTTTCTTTTGCCATCCCTTTTTTTTCTCCTAATAGTCAGTTAAAGGATTAATACTGGGATTGGTGTGTGCGATGCACATACATGGAGGTTTCGAAAAGCATTGACTGCTGGGAACAACCTTGTCTTGGCCTGAACTTGAAAATCGCAGCGAGTGACCAGGCTGAGATTGAGTTTGTGGTTTCGTGGTAGTGTGTTGATGTGTGTTTGGCTGTGGTTGATTTGTGGTGACTATGTTCTGCAGAAATGGAAGCCTTAGGTCTTTCTTCAGAATCTATTCCACCAGAGTCAAACCTTATAAAATCGACTTCACTGTTGGAATCGGCTTCACAGGGTGGATCCTGGAAAGGCCAGTATTTGGGAATGATTTTGAGACTTTCAAGTTTTAATGTAGTCTCGTTTAAGGCTTCACTGCAAATATTCAGCCTCTGTAAATATCTATAGACACGCTTTGTGTTGAAGGTTGTGGAGGTTGATTTGTGGCGTTTCTGTTGAGTGAGTTGTACAATCCCAGTTCATTAATCCTATATGTGTTGTAAACTGCACTGTGTGGCAAAAGAACAGTTGAATGTTTTAGCCAGCAGGGGGAGCAGCACTGCCACTCAAAGTTCGACCATTCAAGCCTTGTTTTCAGTATTAGACCTCCTTTTAACCACTAACCACACAATCTTTCAAAAAACATATTTTGTGGACTACTCGGTTATCCTCGAATCCTGTTTATAAAATGTTTTTGTTTGTTTTTTTCATTTTCAAATTGTCAATTATTTAATTGAATTTTTATAGAAATATCTAAATTAATTTTACACATTTTCTAGAGTTAAGAGTGTTTTGCAGATTTGACCGTATTACTGAATATATGACTTCTGTGTGTCATTTCCTCATCGTTTGACTAATAGGAAGCTAAACTCACCGACCAGCTGCCTCTCATTATCGTGTGTGATCGCTTCGACTTCGTCCATGATCTTGTACTCTACCTGTACCGAAACAACCTTCAGAAGTACATCGAAATCTATGTGCAAAAGGTTCGTAACCATCACTAACTGCTTACTTGGCCTCTGCAGTCAAGCAATGAACAAACAGTAAATGATCATTTGTGTGTATACATATATAGGTGAACCCAAGCCGTCTGCCTGTGGTAATTGGAGGGCTCTTGGATGTTGACTGCTCAGAGGACGTCATCAAAAACCTGATCCTGGTCGTGCGGGGCCAGTTTTCCACCGACGAGCTGGTGGCAGAAGTAGAGAAGAGAAACAGGTATAAACTTCGCATCCAAACGTCGACATCAAAACAAAGCGCTCGAGACGATGATGTTATGCTATCTCGGATTCAAAACTACTACAGGATGCTTCTGTTTATTTTAGGTCATGCTTAATCATTTGTTTGTGTACATCATGAGAGTTTCCAGATGAAACTTTGATTGCACAAGTAAACAAGGAACACAAACGGCAGTAGCTGTTCTGGTTGTTTAACAACAGTTGCAATATGGCATATAGTCATTTTGCGAAGAGGAAAAATGACTCCTTTTGGAAAAACATAAAAGGTAGCTAAACTGCTTTTAAGATGGGTTGAGTTTTACGTTTCTTTCTTCTGCAGGCTGAAGCTGTTGTTGCCATGGCTGGAGTCTCGTATCCACGAGGGCTGTGAGGAGCCAGCTACCCACAATGCCTTGGCCAAGATCTACATTGACAGCAACAACCACCCAGAACGCTTCCTGCGGGAAAACCCATACTACGATAGCCGTGTGGTGGGGAAATACTGCGAGAAGAGAGATCCTCACCTGGCCTGTGTGGCCTACGAGCGAGGACAGTGCGACCAGGAGCTCATCAATGTTAGTATGCTTGTCCATAATTAAACTTGGTAGCACTTGTTAACTGCAACTTTTTCCTCAATAAATTCTTAATTTGCTGCTTGTTAGTAGTTAGTAAGGTAGTTACGTTTAGGTATTGGGATGTAGAATGAGGCATTAATATGTGCTTAATTAGCACTAATAAATGGCTGATAATCTAGCAACATGCATGCTAATAAGCGACTAATAGGTGTAACTGTAAAATAAAGCGTTACCATAAACTCTCAGTGCAACCAAAAAACAACAATATAAAGCATAAAACATGCAACTTATTTAAATTTTTCTCCACAGGTGTGCAATGAGAACTCACTGTTCAAGAGTTTGTCCCGTTACCTGGTGCGCCGCAGAGACCCGGAGCTCTGGGCCAGTGTACTTGTGGAGACCAATCCCTACAGAAGGCCCCTTATTGACCAGGTGCACATTTCTATGCGTGTACATTAATCTCTCACGGTACATAAACATGGATCACACAAACAGGAATCGAAAGTGCATTTTTGTTATGTTTTAGTACCTTCACATTAATAGATGAGGGTTTTCTTTCTGAGTCAGTAATTGTTTTTTTTTTTGTTTGTCAAACAGTGATGCTTTAATTAATAAGAGACACTGAAGACATTTATAAGCAATGCATGTTTTGAAATCTCTGGTTCCCTTTTGACCTTCCTGTATGTTTTTTGGATATCAAGTTGTTATTTGTGTCTTTAGGTGGTGCAGACAGCCCTGTCAGAGACTCAGGACCCAGAGGAGGTGTCCGTCACAGTGAAGGCCTTCATGACTGCTGACCTGCCCAATGAACTCATTGAGCTGCTGGAAAAGATCGTCCTGGACAACTCTGTGTTTAGTGAACACAGGTGCGTAATCCCAAAACCATTTGGAACAGGCTGTTTTTGTGTGTTTCGGACTTTTGTGGACATGAAATTCCCTGCCCAAATAGATACGTGCAACCTTTTTGAATGCAATTGAATAGTTTGTTTAAATTCCAATCTTCGACCTGTTCCTAGAAACCTGCAGAACCTGCTCATCCTGACCGCCATCAAAGCGGACCGCACCAGAGTCATGGAATACATCAACCGCCTGGACAATTACGACGCCCCAGACATCGCCAACATCGCCATCAGCAGCGAGCTATTCGAGGAGGCCTTCGCTATCTTCAGGAAGTTTGACGTCAACACCTCTGCAGTGCAGGTATGTGTTTGAGCCATATTTTCAGTATTTTTCGTCTTTTTCAACCTTGCTGAAGTGATTTATTGGATCGCTGTTAAGGAGAGAACTGACGTTTCCTGAATCCCTCAGGTTCTGATTGAGCACATTGGTAATCTGGACCGGGCGTATGAGTTTGCGGAGCGCTGTAATGAACCTGCAGTCTGGAGCCAGCTGGCGAAGGCTCAGCTCCAAAAGGGTCTCGTCAAAGAGTCTATTGACTCTTACATCAAGGCTGATGACCCCTCGGCTTACATGGAGGTGGTTCAGGTCGCTTCCCAAAATGGTACGCCCTCTTCAGTTCTACTTCTACATAATAAATGATTGTATTTAAGAATATTTTTCCTCTGATTCTGTATTCATGACCGTATTTCCTGGTTTAGGTAACTGGGAGGACCTGGTGAAGTTTCTGCAGATGGCCAGAAAGAAGGCCAGAGAGTCATACGTGGAGACAGAGCTGATCTTCGCACTGGCCAAAACAAACCGTCTCGCTGAACTGGAGGAGTTTATAAATGGACCAAACAATGCACACATTCAGCAGGTGATGCACAATTGTGTTTTATGAATTCCTTAATATTTTAATATATTTATAACAGTATTATCATAGAATTATTAAAAGACTGTTTTAGTATTTATTAATATTTTGATGTAGCTTTTTTTATTATTATTAAAAAAATTATTACGTGCATTTTTAATTGCATTTTGTCTTTTTAATATTTATATTTAGCTGTTATTTTATATTCTAATTCAGCAAAATTATTTATTTTATTAAACATTTTTTTTTATAATTTAGCTGAAATAAAATAACTGAATACATGTTTGTGTTTGTATGCATGTACATATATTCAGTTTTAGTAATTATTTTTATTTTAGTCAATTTAGTACATCAACCTAAACTAATATAATTTGCTAAAATATTCTTATTTTATTTCAGCTTTATTAAAAAAAAAAAAAAAAAAAAAAAAATTTAATTCATCAAATGCCATTTCATAAAGTTCTAGTTAAGAGTAGCAATACTGGTTATTAAGAGTACTTTATTATATAAGTATGAAAATCTATTATGTAACACTTTATTTATTATTGCTCATAGGTTGGAGATCGCTGCTATGACGAGAAGATGTACGAGGCAGCCAAGCTTCTGTACAATAACGTCTCCAACTTCGGCCGCTTGGCTTCTACTCTGGTCCACTTGGGCGAGTATCAAGCCGCCGTTGACGGTGCCCGCAAAGCTAACAGCACTCGCACATGGAAGGAGGTGTGCTTTGCTTGTGTGGATGGGAAAGAGTTCAGATTGGCTCAGATATGCGGCCTTCACATCGTGGTTCATGCCGATGAACTAGAAGAGCTCATCAACTATTACCAGGCAAGTTGTGACCCTCCAAGAAGGTTCTGCAACCAACTAAAAATGGAATTGAATTATATTGTTATAAAATCATCTCTGTAGGACCGTGGCTACTTCGAGGAGCTGATCACCATGCTGGAGGCGGCTCTGGGGCTGGAGCGCGCTCACATGGGCATGTTCACAGAGCTGGCCATCCTCTACTCTAAATTCAAACCACAGAAGATGAGGGAACACCTGGAACTCTTCTGGTCCAGAGTCAACATCCCAAAGGTACACAGCACTACTAAAGATGATTGTTATTTCAGATGTTGGTTTGTTCAACTCTTCTTCTTTTTTTTTAAGTGTCCTTCGCTCAGTTCTGTTAAAACAGCAGGAGTTCATTGATTTCTTGTTCCATCGCCCCCTTCCAGCTATAATTTAATTCAACACGTAATCTGATATTCTCCAAAGGGACTATCTTGGTGTCATCATCTGCAATGCACAGATGTTACAAAGTCTGTCTCCTTCACTTCTTGACTTCTTTTCTTTCTCTTTCAGGTCCTAAGGGCCGCTGAGCAGGCTCACCTGTGGGCAGAGCTTGTTTTCCTCTACGACAAGTATGAAGAATACGACAACGCCATCATCACCATGATGAGCCATCCCTCAGATGCCTGGAAGGAGGGACAGTTCAAGGACATCATCACCAAGGTAAAGTTCAACTGCTTTTCCTGTGGCGATTTAAATACACTTGGACCAATTGTACACAATTTACAACTATTAATATATACATTTAAAAATGAAAAGTGAATACATTTTAAATGAAAATCAAATAAAACAAATGACCGAAAAATGACCAAAGTGCATAACAAAACTACTAAAACTTTACATTTCAAATGAATACAGATCATATAAAAATAAAAATGATTTAATCTATTATTAAACAAAACAATAGTACATAAACAGTACTATTAAAACACCAGGAAATGGATAAAATTACAGTACTCATGTTTCTCGTATTGTTTAGGTGGCCAACGTGGAACTGTACTACAAAGCAATCCAGTTTTATCTGGAGTTTAAGCCCTTGTTACTGAACGACCTGCTCATAGTTCTTTCCCCGAGACTGGACCACTCTCGTGCTGTCAGCTTCTTCAGCAAGGTACAGAACGCAAGCACAAGTGTTCCTTGTCTTTGAGCTGAGCTTTTGAACCCCATGCTTGTTTAACATCGGTTAAAATGACTTTTTTGTTTCTTCAGGTTAAGCAGCTTCCTCTCGTCAAGCCTTACCTGCGGTCAGTACAAAACCATAACAACAAGTCTGTCAATGAAGCACTTAACAACCTCTTCATCTCAGAGGAAGACTATCAGGTATAAACAACACTGTATAGGATTATTCAGAAAAAAAAGCAAATACAGTAGCTTTTTACAGTAGCTGTTGTCCACCGCCACATCATCCGTTCAACTGTCCCGTCCGCAGGCACTCAGGACATCTATAGATGCATATGATAACTTCGACAACATCTCACTGGCCCAGCGCCTGGAGAAACACGAGCTGATCGAGTTCAGGAGAATCGCTGCTTACCTCTTCAAGGGCAACAACCGATGGAAGCAGAGCGTGGAGCTGTGCAAGAAAGACAAACTCTACAAGGTGAGGTGGTTGATGGGGTTATTGTCTAGTCGTGTTGTTTGTAAATGTAGTGGATCTGATTCATGACAGCTATGCATGTTCTTTTACCCAGGATGCAATGCAGTACGCGTCTGAGTCAAAGGACATAGAGCTGGCAGAGGAGCTGCTGCAGTGGTTCCTTCAGGAAGATAAGAAGGAGTGTTTCGCCGCCTGCCTCTTCACCTGCTACGACCTGCTCAGGCCTGATGTGGTCCTGGAGACGGCGTGGAGGCACAACATCATGGACTTTGCCATGCCTTACTTCATCCAGGTGATGAGGGAGTACCTCAGCAAGGTAAGGATGGGCTGCTGCTTGAAAATAGAGAACAAATGTATGGAGGACTTGGAATGTTACCTTAAAAATCAAATGAAGTTTAATTATTGTGAATTATTTTAAAACGATGAGGGTTTTAGGTTAAATTATCATTTAGATAAAAAGTCATTTTAGTTCATTTACATACAGTATTTGATTCAATAATTAAAAATCTTAGTATAACATTCATCATACGTGGCTTTATTTTATAAATTTGAAGCAGTGTTGCCAACCTAGTGACTTTACAGACCGCCTTGGCGACATTTTTCCAAAAAAGCGACTAGCGGCATATCTAGCGACTTCTTGGACAAACCTCAGCGTTTCTCCGGTACTCCCGCGTTCTCCCAGCGTGTGAACACCTCTCTCTGCGTCTGTTCTGTTCAGAGAGAGGCTGAGAGGAGCAGGGCTTTCGGTTAAAATAGATATTATGTTGCTTCTAACTCGATTTACATGCATGCAATAGAGCCAAAATCACAGCATAGCCATTGTCTATATCTTCTGTGTATTTGATTCCATCAGAAAACGGCTTGATTATAAATCAGGATATTAATCCAGATTAACATCTTGTAAGGTAGAGCTAGTTTAACCAAATAATGGGGTGCATTTCACTCACTAGAAACCGTTTAATATCAGTGAAAACAGTTGTATTGAGAATTAGTGTCCATTAAATGACATTATGTGACTGCAGAGAAGCAAGATAATATGACACACTGACGGAATGAATATGCAAATTGGCGTATGACGTCATCTAGCTACTAGCTACTAAAGTTGGCAACACTGATTTGAAAATAGAAACATTTTATAATGGCAAACATACAAATTTCAAATGGATTAACATCGTAAATTACCTTGGTATAGTTTTTAATATTTTATACAAATTTTAAAATTGCAATAATTAAAAATGAAGACATTAGTTATTAATATAGTAAAAATAAAAATATCACATACTTCAGTATAAAGTATTAGTATAAAATGAAAACATCAATTATCAGGATACTAGTTTAAAAATGATCAAATCATTTTAAGTGTGCCAGTTTGAAAAGTATTTAGCATTTACATATACTAACAGTACAGGTATTTTTTAATCATCATAATTAAAATAATGTCAAATGAAGACCTCAATTATCAATATATTAACTTGAATATGAAGCTAATGTTTTACACACAAATTAAAAGCATTTTAGATATCGCTGTGAATTTAAAGTGATTAGCATTTGTTTTTTATTAACATTCATATTAATTATAAGCATTAGTATTTTATAAATTAATTTACTAGATAATAAAAGCATGACATTCTTAGTCCTCAACACAGTTATCATATATACAGACTGAAAACGTATTTCTCTCATCCATTTAGGTGGATAAGCTGGAGACCTCCGAATCCTTGAGGAAAGAAGAGGAGCAGGCGACAGAGACTCAACCCATTGTTTATGGTAAATCAGTGAATCAGTAAATTGAAATTAAAATTCACTAGTATTTATATATATATATTTAAAAATGTAATAATTTCTGTCATTCCTCAGGCACGCCTCAGCTCATGCTGACAGCAGGTCCCAGTGTGCCTGTCCCCCCGCAGCAGGCTTACGGCTACGGGTACACAGCAGCAGCGCCTGGCTACCCCCAGGCTCCTCAGGCACAGCCGGGTTTCGGTTACGGCATGTAAGGACCTCCCCGTTTCCCGCTCGCCCCTCTTCCAGCTGCCGCTTGGTTCGGTCCAGCACCCCTACAGATCTCTCTCCCTCAATCCTCCACCAGTCCGACTCTACCACTTTATGCTCACAGCGGGGGATTTGAGCAAATGTTATTCTTTTACTTTACCCTTTTTTGATCATTTTTGTTTAACAATTTTTCTTTATACCATCATGAAGGACTTTATTTCTATATTGTCAAAGATTTCGTCAAGAATAATTTTTTTCACATTCCAGATACTTACTAGATTTAATTTCCTGTCAGTTCTATCTGTCAATAAAAGGGGAATGGTGTCTACGATGAGACGACTTGTGGAAGAAGCAAGTCAAGCTTAATTAAAATGACAAAACAAAATCAGATTTGCACTCCGTAGTCAGAGGAAAAACAATTAATGTATCATTTTGGTGTGTGTGAACAACTTGTTCAGTCTGTCAGCATTTAATATTGTATATTCCAGGAAAGAAAATAAAATGGAGCAAAAAAAAAAAATGTACTACCGCCTCCACAAACAAACACTACTAAGTACCAGTAATTCAACGGGGGTGCGTAGATCTCCAAATATATATATAAAAAAAAGCGTTCATATGGCAACTTCAGATGTTTTCCCTGACCTATGCAGGTTCTCCAGTTTTTGTTTTCCATAAAAACAAACTTTTGTTGTGCAGTAACCCGTACTCATTGTGTGGGACCATCCATTTGAGGAGGGATAATGATTAAAATATATATAAATATATATGCGGCTCTCCACACCTGTGTGTGTTTTACTAACCTTACCTCTCTGTGCTGCAGTGTGTATGTGTGCGTGTGTGTGTATGCTGGTTGTTGTGATGTTTAGTTCACTGTACGGCACTGAAGTGAGACTAGAAAGCCAGTTTTATCCTGCCAGTTATTCCTAAACTCAATTTACCCTTTGTTTGTAAAGAAATGAAATCACAAATGGTTTAAGAACGAAGATTAAACTAACTCCCTGTTTGTCCTGTACTCAGTTTTCACTGAGTTGAGATTAATCATACACGTATATTGTAGTGATCTGATTGTGCACAAAAAGAATGAGATTTTTCTTTCCTCCCCCAGATTATGATATAAATAAAGGCTTCTTGTTTGTCAAGAAACATCTGGTCTAAATATAGCTTCATGTGCCATGTATTCTTTTCCCGAAACAGGTAATTTCTCCCCCTTCGTACTCACTGGACGGTTTCAGAAATTCAGAACATAAATGGAGCTTTAAGGCAGGAATTCGACTGAATTGCTAGTGTAAATAAAAATCTGTTATGCCCGATTTACGAAGCAAGTCTGACATTAACCCAGTGTTTTAAATCTAAATGTTCACAGAATTGATAACACAAGTATTGCGATTGAAAACGGGTGATTTTTTTTTTTAACCAACCAAAGTCATTTATTCCTTTGGGTATGAGGGGGCGATTAAAACATGATATTCTGTACATAAGACATAAAATGACAAAAAAATGTACTCATGTTCAGTGATGGAATGGGTGAACTGTTTACTTAAAATAAATGGTTAAACCTATAAATCGATGTGTCATTTTAACCCTTTTAATTCATCATCACCACTCGCATTAAATGATAAGCTTTAGTCCCATCTTAATCCAGTAGTGTTATTCAGTACAATTTTAGGTGGCCAGTCACTTTATCAATAAGATCAGCTGGTCCCGGTCCCACGCCAAGAACCGTCCGAGACCCTGGTGCAATTTGGGTTCTTCCAGCATCTTGGATTAAACTGACCGGCAACTCGACCTTTTTGGCGTGGGACAGCAGCTCCAGCAGACAGTCCTCGTCTGGAGCCTTGACCACCACTTTGGGCTGACCGCAGTACTCCCACTGTTTCAGGAGCTCTGGGTTTCTGCGCTGGACCTGCTTGTAGGCGGACACAGCGGCGTGGGAGCACTGGGCCGCCACTTTACCTTTGCCCATCTTCAGATCGGTTCGGACCACCAGGATCATTTTGAACTCCCCGCTCTCACCCATCACGCTGGCCTCGCTGCCAGCACGGGCGCTGTTTCCTAAAGCTGCCATCATGCTGCGGGACGATCTGCCAAAACGCCCACTCAGGTGCCATCCCAAGCAAAGCCCACAGCCTACACCTGCCAGTATACCCAAAGCGACAGGCCCATACAGAGAATCCATCCTCGTATCTGATGAAACACAAGAGTGATTTATAACATAAACATCAGTGCAGTTCTCTACCTTTACACAAAATCACCATAGTACAAAGGTTAATGGTGCTATCTCCAAATGGCATATAAATAAAGTGAAACCAAATAGCAGAAAGAGTTGTATCACAAATTAATTTACAATTTACATTAATAGCAACAACTGTTACTATAGTATTGCAACCACAGGAAACGGTGGTTTACCATTCGTGTCAATAGAAAATATGCTAACACATCTAACTTATTAATAAGCCAGTTTGACATGAATCCAGTTTTAGATCTAAATGCTCATGATTGATCATGATGTTAGCCTCAATGAATGTAGCATTGAAAAAGAAAAACAGCGCAAATATAATTGAGCCAAATGATCAAAATATGAAAATACCCTCCAGACAATATGCGTTGTAACGTTAACAATAGCGGTTACTTTACTATTTTAGATAAAGCACTGAGGTCTGCTGTATGGGCACAGAGTCAAATAAGCATTGATACCTGTGCTAACGTTACTAATAATCTATAAAACGATCGGTTTCTGCACTAACGTACATGATGTCAGTCAAGCCGGTGTTGGATTAAACCGCTTAACCGACCCTCTCTCTAACGAGCTTTTATTAACTATACTAACCGGTGCTGGTGAGACTATTGAGCACAAACGCGTTTCTGAACATTTGAAACCGGACTCACCAGCTATCATATGATTCAGCAACCTGAAGTTTCCTGTGAACTCCACGAGCCGCGCCGCCTGCTTCTTTCAAACTGACGCTGAATGATGACGTCACTGGTTTAAAGCAACCGCCAAAACCCAGCAATAATCCAGTCAGGTTTCTATAATGCGTGTTTTATCCTCATGAATGAACATTTTAATGTCTTCACCGTTCTTTCACACATTAATTCTGAATTATTTAGTAGGGAATTTGTCCAACATATTTCATTTGTCCTAATTATAGCAAAACAGTTAAAACCGCTAACAGTAAAAACTACTTTCCAGAGATGCTCACAAGTCTTTAAGCTAGAGTCCAAGTCAAGTCTCAAGTCTCTTTATTATATTAAGTCTCTGGTTATAATAAGAGCTGCACACTGCATAGCTATGTATAAGGAATCCATAGTTATCCATGAAATATGTTATAATGACCGCTTTTTGTAGGCTATTTTTCTTCTATTTTGAGTATCACGAGTTAGTAGCCATCTACACGTCATTTAATTATAATAATAAACTTTATTTTATAGCACCTTGAAAATTTAATCTCTTTAAGCACTTTATATACATGCATAAAAATTTAATAAAACAATATACATGCGTACGGACAATACAACCATTCAATACAAAATTAATATAAAAGTACAGTAAGAAATCATTTCGATCACATAAAAGCTAACCTAAAAAAAGTAAGTTTTAAGAGATGATTTAAAAACAGTAAGGGATTCTGCATTTTTGATCTTAGAAGGCAGGGAATTCCACAATTTAGGAGCCAATGAGGAGAAACCCCCGATCACCCATGGACACATCTGTTGTTGGAACAGTTAAAAGACCTGCTTCAGAGACAGGTGCGTGCATTAACAACAGCCTATCTATTCATACAATTAGGCCCCAAACTCCTATCTGGGCACTTTTAATTCTTTACTCTTTTGAACCCCAGAGACCCAGCCTAATTTAAGACAGTGTAAAGAAGCTTTGAAACCAGATACTGTGTTTTTCGGGCCTGGCCTCTCATGGTTTTACACCCTTACTGTACCCCTGGGAGAGCAGGTGTGCTGTGGATTGTGACTTTAACTACTGACAAAATGTTCTTGATTCTGCCATTCGAGGCTGTCTTACCTGCTGGTTCTTTTTTTGTTTATCCAGGCTGCTGTTCATCTGCTGCTTTGACACCAGCAGTGAAGGTTATTCATCCCCAACGGAGGACTATGTGGAATAGGTAACCGTTAAGAGTGCAAAAAATGAATAGTTACAAATGTGCAACAAATTAGATTGAGTGTGCATTTCAAGTGTTGTTAGATCAGATTGTCTTTAAAACTGGAGAAGCAAGCACAACTAAATGTTTTAACAAACAAAGTAGAGAGATGTGAAAAGATTGTGTTCAAGATAAAACCGGCATCAAAGTGTTTTCACAGCAACATACACTCTGCAGAGATGGTGCTGTTAAAAGGTTTTGTATGCCTGGTGTCAAAACGCTGTACTACTTGGGGTTAATTTTGGTGCATTTGTGGTGGGCTTCAGGGTTTTTTGTGTGGTTGTTAACCGGAATGAGAGTCTTTATATAGACTGTCATGCCACTGGCCTATTTAGTGAATGTGAGATCACACTAGGGTCTCATAAAGTGCACAAATACTCATCCTTCCTGTGAGTTTGTCACATGCAATCTGAAAGGGTAAGTAATTCAATCAATAATGAAACAAAGACTTTATTTACTCACCCTTTATGTCATTTCAAACAATCTTCTTTCTTCTGCAGAAAGTTTAGCACAATCTCAGAGAAGATTTTTGTGCTCCACAGTAATAAATATTTAGGTGAGTTAATTATAACTGACCATTCATCTTTATGTGAACTATAATTTGGATGGGATGTTTAAGTTCCAGTTTGGAATAATTATGCAAATTATCTTTTTTTTTTTTTTTTGGTTAGTTTTACATAAATTGGGTTTGCAATCTTGCCCTGGCACCCATGATGGCTCTGGCAATGCAGATGGTTTTATCACTGGGTCATGCACATGTCAGATTGGGTTACAGCAATCTGCAAAACACAGCAGAGAACTGCTGCCACCAGAATGATCAGAAAATAAACAAGAATCTGAACATAGGCTCTCTTCCTCCTCTCTGTGTGGGTCTAAAGACGTTTTAAACATTGTGATTATCTGTCCCACAGGTGCATGATTGTCTATAATGAGATGGCTAAAAATGGGACAGATTTGAAGTTTCCTTGAAGAAGAGTGGGACTGTGGGACCAGCACAATCAGAGCTCTGGAAAGAGAGGTCAGCCCTGCAGGCTTTCTTCTAATGTACTCATTGACTTTACTGGAACACAGCTAGTGCTTGTACTTTTGCAAATGCATTTTTCACAATTAAGTCTATTAATGAATCCCAGAATTTGTATTGTTTTACTGTTGTTTGTTATTGTTGAAACCATAAAAAACATTTACTTGAAATTAAATAAATGTTAATTGCAATAAAGCAGGCAGCATTTCTCATTTGCTTTTAATTTAACTTGAGTACTGCAATAACAAAATTAAACTGGAATAAAAATGTACTGTATATATATATATATATATATACACGATACAAACACACAACAAAATTGCTTTAAATTCAATTAAACTCAAATGCAAAACAACTGAAAAATAAGTATCTGAGTGATATTAAAAAAAACACTGCTGGATCCTGCAGATTCACATTTATCAACACTCTTACTGACCATGCTGAGTCTTGGCAAGCACTGTATCTGAATAGGAGCTTTACTGTGTCTAATCTTGATTTTGCATGTTGTACAACTACAGGCAATTAAAGGCTTAATTCACCCAAAAATTTTAATTCTGTCATTAATTACTCACAAACCCATAAGACCTTCGTTCATCTTCATAACACAAGTTAAGATATTTTTGATGACATCAGAGAGCCAACTGACCCTCCATAGACAGCAATACAACTGAAACGATGCCGAAACGTTGTATGAACACCAGTAAAACAGTCCATGTGACATCAGTGGATCAACTTCAGTTTTGCTGCGCTACGAGAATAACATAATCTAACTCTACCGTTCTTCTCCCCTGATTTACGTCTTCCGCCATAGATGGTATTAAAACGCAGTATGCATATGTATTTTTGATGTAATCCACCTTGTTTACATCCGAGGGGAAAGCACATGCATGAACGTAATCTGCGGCTGTTTGCGCCTTGAAGAAAGTGTACGCTTACGGAAGAAGAATGGTAAAGTTAAATTATGTTATTTTTGTTTTTATTGTGCAAAAAAACTTATTCCTATAGCGTCGCAAAACTGAAGTTCAGCCACTGATGTCTCATGGAATGTCTATGGAGGGTCAGATTGCTCTCTGATATCATAAAGAATATCTTAATTTGTGATAAACTAAGGTATTACAGGTTTGGAATGACATGAAGGTGAGTAATTAATGACAGAATGGTCATTTTTGGGTGAACTAACGTTCAAAAGGAATCCTATACATATAATTCTATATGAATGTAAGATTTTGTTGATGTTCAGGTTTCTTGTGCACCAAAGCTGCATATATTCGGTCAAAAATACAGTCATATTTGTGCAAAAATATTACGATTTAACATGGCTTTTCTATTTCATAAATGTTTTTGTAAAACTGAATTTTCAGAAGCCATCACTCAAGTCACATGATCCTTTATTAGTCAAATGTGAATTTTTTTATCAATATACTGCGCTAAACTGTTTTAAGATTATAAAAAAAAATAAAAAAAATGTTCAAAAGAACAGCAGTTGTTTTAAAGTTACTTTTATATTTGATTTTATGCCTCTTTGATGAGTAAAGAGGCATAAAATCAAATATGTACCAGAATCCTGTATATGTGTGTAAATGTACATGATAAGCAGAGAAAACAAACTGATAAGAAAATGTGCTGTAGGGGACACTCATTATGCTAGAGACACTCATATTGAAAAAGTTGATTAAGAATTAGGAAAAATTCCCCAAATTAAATCTAAATTCATTTGACAGAAAAACAGCATAATTCTTACTGCCTCGAAAAGATTTAAGGATCACCATTAACAGTGTCATTTACATCTTAATCCAATAAAAGCACTCGCAGCGGTTCTTACAAATTAAGACTGACATCTAACTGCAAGTTGGAGTCTTTGCCAAGTTAGTCTGGGTTTTAATAAAACCAGAGATTATTTGAATAGATTTTGTTTCAGTTCTGCAGAAGAGGCTTGAAAAGGCTTAGGTGAGTAAGGCTGTTCTTGCGAAACAGCCGCGGGTATGTAATACCAGTAGTTAAACACTTAGAACCGGGGGCCTCTGCGCGGTTTCCTCCCACACAGCTGAATGTGATAGAGTGTGTGCTCTACGTGTGCTTCAAGAGTACATACTGTTCAAGCAGGCCACTTTAATGTTTATGTAGTGTGATGCACATGACAAATTCATAAACATTGCATTATATGTCCTGTATATATTAGATAATACAGAATCTCGCTTCTCCTAGCCCACCATTTCTTATTAACTGACTACTCTGGGGCTAATAATGCGCAGCTTTAATTGTGCTTTAACTGGCACGTTTACATGGAAAAACAGATCTTTCATTTAGAGAGATTCAAGTCGTCTCTCAGCATGTGTGGGAGCGTTTAATAAGGCGAAGCGCTCTGACTCGTAAGACTGACGTGGAAGTGATTCTAATATGACTAAGTCTGACATTCCCAGACCAGGCGTCTGACTTCGGCTTTTCCAACACTGCTGCGTTCAATTGACGCAAACGACTGCTGCAAAACAGGCCAACGAGTGCTCCACTCCCCTGAGCAAGTTCCCATTTGTTCACGGCTCATTTTTAACATGAGAGGGAAAGGGATAGTTCTCCAGTACTGTCATCGTTGCCTATAAAAGTATGGTTCACCCAAAAATTTAAATGTGCTGAAAATATACTCACCCGTGAGTTCGTTTCTTCAAAATTTAGACAGATCCTCTGGAGTGAATGGGTGCCGTCTAATAAAAACACCACAGTTAAAGCACAAGTATTCCACACGACCCCATCACCAAACATTTTGTGAAAAGCTGTGTGTTTGTAAGAAACAAATCCATCATTAAGGTGTGAAAAAGTTTAAAAACAGTCCAAAGCCATTCTGAACAGTTATGTCGGTGGATTCTTATGTGAGAGAACAACAGGAAATAGACTTTTTCAGTTGAGGAAGCATTATTATGAATTGTGCATTTATATTTTTTGTTCAAAAGATGTTACACGATGGACTAGAGTCGTGTGGATTACTTGTGAATTGTTATTTATCCATTCATTCTGACGGCACCCATTCACTTGAAGATCCTTTGGTGAGCAGAGCAAGTGATGTGATACTTGATTTCTCAAAAGCTGTTGTGATGAAGATACGAACTCATCTACATCTTGCATGTCCCAAGTATTTTTGGGTGACCTTTATCTACCTGATCAATTTTAAAATGACATTACTGGTAGCACGTGTTACCAAATGAAGCACAGTTGTTGATAACCAGACAAGACAATTGACTATTTTACAATGTAGTTTCTTCCACTTATTTTTGCTTATTATCACTGAGATTCGGACTCAAACTAGTGTCTTCCTCCTTGGTTAAATGTGTCATTTTTCACACCTCCAACCTAGACTGACTCTAGATGTCTGCTTAGTTTGCTTTGCTGCCATTGCATCAGTTTATTTAACCGTACACATAGGGTCAATTTATGGCATTGATTCCTTTTTATGCTCTTTACTGCCGTCTCTATTCAGGCAGCACTTCAGAAGGTGAAGCTGAGCCTGCCGTTATGTAACAATTATGAAATCCTTCTATCTATTTTTAAACTCCGATATTGTCAGGTCTTTAAAAATATGATGAGCTGGTTATTATCTTGGATCACATTGATTTGATTGCATTAAAACTTGAAATACTGTTATTTTCAAGATTTATTGTAGGTTTTTTGTTTGTGAACATGGTTGCGTAATAACCTCCTCTAGCTCAGCACAAAAACATGCCTTGACATCTCCATCTCTTCACAACAACAAGCACCCATTATTGCTAAACCTGACACCAGTGATTTATGAACGATGATTGTGCAGATTTTATATCAGCTTTATATAAACAGTTTTTACCTGCATCTTGCAAAAAAATCATATAAACTTATTTAATCAAATACTTATTTAAATAAAAATACCCCAAGAAGTTCCACAATTTAATTGAAGGGAGTCCAAAACAACTTGGTGGTCCCCCTCTGACCTTCACTGTTCTGACTGTACACTGTACAAAGCATTTAAAATATATATCTTTTGTGTTCCACAGAAGAAGGTCATACAGGTTTTGAACAACACAAGGTACAGTAAATAATGACCAGACACCTTAACCCAGCTGTGACCTAACATCTAAATCAAATCCTCACCAAAATCCAAATGTATATGCTGTGCTTAATCTCTTACATTCATAAATGCAATGCTAGTTATAAAAGCAATCCAGCGTGCTTTAATAATGGCATTGAAAGGACTATGTGTCGTACGAAGGGGGAATGAGACCGTTTACTGTTTTGCTTTCCTGGAATTCCAGTGATGCAGATCTTCCAGAAACCCTTCAATGCTTCCATATTAACCTAAACCCCAAGTTTCGCTGAAAAACCTTCACAACCTGCCCTTTTCACCAAGAGGAGCCAGAGGAAGATTTCCCAGCTCGGATCATCCTCTTTCATGGCCACTTAATGGATTTGCCTCAGATGTTTCTTCTAAAATTCCCTAAGAGCAATAAAAATAGACACAAATTATACTCAATTGCTGACCTGCAGCAAGAAGCTCTAAAATGTCCATCCATGGTGTTTGCTCTAGAGAGAATCTTGGAAGAGTATAGAAGGAAAAGAATGGTTTCCTCACCCTCATGTGTTTCTATAGCTATGACTTCCTTCTGCGGAATATGATTTTTGTTGTTATTTTTATTCTATACAATTAAAATCTGTGGGCTCGGATGTCGTTTGGTTTTCAGCATTCTTCAAAATATCCTTCCACAGAAGAGTCATTGGCGTTTGAATGATATGAGGAGGAATAAGTGATGACACTGTTGCCATTTCATTGGGTTAACTATCCCAATAAGCAATTTGCTTGCATGCAGTTTAAAAAGAGTTGTGTTTTCACGGTATAGAAAAATCCAAGGGAAAGAGCAACCCATAAAAGTTCAACAGAAATAGATGAAATGGAAAGAATAGGGAATCAGTGAGTGAGGAAACGAGACAGTGAGCGAGTTGTTGAATGAGCGTGAGGGAGGGAGAGATAGGCAGAAGGAACTTGCTGCCCCTGGTTGGTGTTGTGTAAGAGTTGGCTGGCTGTAGCAGAATAACACTCTTATTCTCTCAGTGCTTTGAACTCTGGTACCCTACAGCTCCGACCACCCCTCTCTGCAACAGCAAGAACTCACACTGAGGTGCCCTGCTCTCTCTTTCACACTCTCTCTCTCTCTCTCTCTCTCTCTCGCTCTCTATCTATTTCCCTCTCCCCTTTCCTGCTGTGTCGCACTTCTCTTTCTCTTCCCATAAGTCGTACCTCTCTCTGCTCCCTTCTCATTCGTCTTTCACTTTCTCCCACTTTGTCTGCTTCAAATGTGCTGCTGTACCTTTTCCATTTAAAGAAAGTTTCTGATGTTTTTTGTTTTTCTTGACTGAGAACAGGCGTGCACGGCAGCTTCTTCAGCTGGTAAGAACCACTTGCATCATCTCTGTACCATACAAGTGTTTTATTATGGTTTCATTATGCTGCATGCATAATTGTATACTGCATGCATTTTAAGTTGCATCTTCCTGAAAGCTTGTGTAAAAGTGGTTGTGCAACGTACACATTGCTTCCGTGTTGCATTACGCGTGTGTAAACAGTGCATGTTGTTCAGGGTGAAAGTGAATCCACGTGCGTGTGATGGTCACACAGCAGTGTCTGGGGTCTGCAGGTGCGTGCGTGTGTTCATATGTGTCGATAACGAGTGGCGTTTGGTTCCGTGCTGTGCTGTGTGTGTGTATGTGTGTGTGTCAGAACTGCACATCGTGTTTGGGATCGGTTGTCATTTCACGAGGCTATTGGAATGAACGAACCCGTTGACCCGCGGTTTAGCCGAGGACACGCCCCCCTCCCTTACGCACGCACGCACGCACGCCGCTCTGCCTTGTTGTTGTTCTCACTGAGCCCTGTTGTGTTTGTGTCTTCGTGTCGCTCTGACGCTGCGTTTTTGATTCTGTATGGCAAAGTTGTTCACTTAAAGCTTCTGTTTCGATACACAGGTGTTGGCACGGTCACAGACAGATGCTTCAAACAGCTGGTAGGTTTAGAGAGGGCTGACTGACTGTGAATATACTTCTGCGTCACACGCGCTGCGCAGTTGCTATGTTTCAGTTGGCATCCATCACTGGATTCAAGCGTTAAAAGAATGAACTAGAAACTTCCTCTGGAAAGACAACTTTCCTGCCCTAGATGTAATTTGAGAAGGTTTAGCGACTGTTTGGCATTATGTTATGTTTCTCTTGTTATCTGCTGGAACTGCAGCGACATCGTGTGGTTCGTTATGTAACAGACGAACCCAGTGACCCCTCGGATTCATTGAGGCTTACTAGGAACTGATAAATTAAGTTAGTCATGCAACGCTGGCTTTAATTAACTCTTAGCGTAGGGTTGGTTTAGTTAGAAACTGCAACTATTGAAAGTTACTTGAGCCTATCAAAGCAGATATGATATTTTTAGATTCATGCTTATATAAGTGTTTGTGTGTATGCAGGTTAATATATATATGTGTGTGTGTGTGTGTGTGTGTGTGTTACATAAAAACGGTTTGATGCTGTGTTATGAGTACAAATGCTATGGGTATGGATTAAGGATATTAATTTGTATGATTTATTGTTTGTTAGTTATTGTCTGATATTGGATTAATTTTTTTTCCTAGGCAATATTGTATATTTAGTTGTTTATTTTACTTATTCATAATGGATTATAGAAACAATGTAAGCATTTGAAGAGTTTTATTTATTTATTTTTAGAAAATTATTTCTATTATTATTTATTGCATACAAGTAATGATAGAACATAAAATGAATGCTTTATAATGACTGTTTTAAAGACTGCCTAATCAGCATCCTAGGTGTCTATATTATTATAAGCAGTTATACCTTAAATATAAATTATAGATGTTTTTATAGATCGCATTTTACATATTTGTTTATTGAAATAAATGTTTCTTTTTTTGTATTGTTTATTATAATAGGATTTCTAAATGCACTTAGACTATACAATTAATTTATCTACAGTGAGGAACATAAGTAATAGAATACCGCTGCAGGAGGGATTTTGGCGCACTCCTCCATACAGATCTCCACAAGATCTGTCAGGTTTCGGGGGCTGTCGCTGAGCAACACGGAGTTTCAGCTCCATCCAAAGATTTTCGATTGGATTTAGGTCTGGAGACTGGCTAGGCCACTCCAGAACCTTGATGTGCTTCTTACGGAGCCTCTTCCTGGTTTTCCTGGCTGTGTGCTTTGGCTCATTGCCATGTTGGAAGACCCAGCCATGACCCATCTTTAATGCTCTGAATGAGGGAAGGAGGTTGTTGCACAAAATCTCACAATACATGGCCCCGTTCATCCTCTCCCATGCTTCACAGCATGGGATACAACTCATCATTCTTCTTCCTCCAAACACGGCGAGTGAAGTTTCATCTGACCACAGGACTTTCTGCCTTCTCTGGATCATCCAGATGGTCATTGACAAACTTCAGATGGGCCTGGACATGTGATGACTTGAGCAGGGGAACCTCCCGTGCGATGCATGATTTGAAACCATGACGGTGTAGTGTTCTACCGACAGTGACCTTTGAAATTGTGGTCGCAGCTCTCTTCATGTAATTGACCAGCTCCTCCAGTGTAGCCCTGGGCTGATTTCTCACCTTTCTTATCAGTGATACCCCATGATGTGAGATCTTGCATGGAGCCCCAGTCCGAGGTAGACTGAAAGTCGTCTTTAGCCTCTTCCATTTTCCAACAATTGCTCCAACAGTTGATCTATTTTCATCAAGCTGCTTGGCAATTGCCCCATAGCCCTTTCCAGCCTTGTGGAAGTCCACAATTTTGTCTCTTTGGTCTTGCCCATGGTAGTAGTTGGAGTCTGACTGACTGTGGGGTGGACAGGTGTCTTTTTAAAGAACTCGGACAGGTGTTACTAATTTAGATTAATAATTGGAGTATTGACATTCAATTCTGATATTTAAAAATTACATTAAAATAATAATGCATTTTAACCATTTAGAAAACACAGAAATGTTTGGAACAAATAATGACATAATGCATCATCACTGACTTTCCTTACGTTGTTCTTTTTCCTTCTAGTCTACAAAATGTCCAGAAGATGGCACAATAGACCAGTGTGAGTTCTTAGCTCTGCTGTTGCTAAAAAGATGTTCCTGGATCTGAGATCCACACGTTTTTGCCCCACATTGTGTTTAAGAAATAAACAAGCTTGTTACCTCTAGGGGCATTAAACGATTAAGGGAGGCGTTTTTGCAATTTTCGACATGAATTTCTCTTATTTAGAGAGAAAAATTGGTATCTATTTTTTCAGTCTGTGAAGCTGTTGCCTGACCTGCAATCAGCAGTCATGTTTTCCTGTTGGTCTTTTGTGACATAGAACAAATGTACTTTATGAGATGATGTAATGGCACGCCTCAGTCATATGATACACCGTGTGTATATAATATATGTCACCTCTGTTATTTTATTGTCAAGAGAATTGAATACAGTGTTCATTTGTGTGCTTGAGCTCATACGTTGCTGAAAGTGAATATACTGCTTTAGATGTTTAGGTGGTTTCTTGACAGCTCTTAGGTTATACTTTGCCTTAGAAATAAAAATGTAATGCACGATTGATGCTTACATTGCAGATTTACTAAAATAATCAGTCATTACATTTTAATTTGACCTAGTTCATTTTGTGGTCACTTAGAACTAACCATCTTTTGTGGGTTTTTTTTGTTAGATTATACACTCTTTTTTTCTTCTCTTTATATTTATTTATTTATTTTTTGCTCAACATAATTTGTGATCAAATGGCTATAATGGAGAAAAATTATAACATTATCTAAATGATGAAATGCAATCGTAAATACACATAATGGTTGCATTACTTAAGATTAACTATTTCTTTTTAATAGCATTATAAGTAAAATAAGCTTAATTTATGTACAAATTGTATTGTAAGGTAAAACTTACAATGATTGTCACAAGCTTTACTGTCTTCATCCAAAATGTAATTTCTTATTTTTATGTGAATTGCAGTCTGGATTTTTGCCCATTCATTATCACGTCTTACTACCAACTCATTTAGTGGCGTTTAACAAATGAACATCCCCACAACCAAATTGATCAGTTATTTTGTTACCTGAGCATCAGTGATTGTTTTTGATTAAATGATTGATGTCACACATTTAGTGTTCACCGTTGTCCAGCAGAGGGTGAAGTAATTATTTAATTATTTGACGTTAATTCTGTCCCACTTTTGTGGAGTCGCTCTTTTCTAATGGAGCTGTCAGTCCATTAGGAATATGGAAAGAATACATAAAACTGATGGAAATGTTTAATATAAATTTATGGAGTTGTAAGTTTTTACTGGCCTCTAATGAATGACAGGTGACTGGGTCGCCAGCTTATTCGAAGCTGCAAAAGACCGTTACTTACCCGACAAGACGTTTCTTTACGAAGTTCTCGTGATTTGTTTCTGCTGGCTGTTTTGTCTAGTATCTCAGGGACTTGTGTGAGTCACAGCATCTCTCTTTTAGTGGGAGGCAGGACCACGTGCGCTCTACCCCCTCGCAGGAAAGTCAGTTGTTATAATTTCAACCAGCGGGCAACTTTTATGGACCTTTGAGCCAGTCCGCTGACCACTACTTTCTTTGTGTTGTAAAATATCATGCTTTCTTTTTATTTCAGACATACTGACTCAGCTTTAAGTTAATTGGATAATGTGTGTGTGTGTGTGTGATGAAATACAGTTAAACATTTTTGTAAATACATATAAAATAAAAGGAAAATGCTCATAAATGTATATCATATACAATAGTATTTACATGATTTTTTAAGGTACGTTATACAACACCATGGTATTGTTGTATTATTGTAGTAATATAAAAAAAAACTTGTTTTATCATGGTGTTATTTTCAAAAAGCACATTAGTACCTGCATTAATAGTCATTGATTTTTGCCATTGCAGTTTTAAATCAGCTATAAATCATCAGATTATTTTCAATTTGAGTATGAAAACATGATGCTTTACACTGAGCTGCCATTTAGACAATCCTTCGTTCAAGCGCGTGTGTGGCGGTATTCCTCCAGCTGATGTTACAAAAATCAGTTTTGAAACATGTTTGTGTGCGTAAGGCAAAGAACCATTGCTGCATTTAATCGGTGTGATTTAAGCCTCTCATGCATTTGAAATAACACACCTGGCAACACTGCATTTGTCTGTGTAAAGTGTGTTTGAGGGATTGTGCAGTGTGCAAAAAATGACAAAGATCCTGAAATAAAATTGCAAATGCAGCCCTGAAGCTATAACCAGCTATAACAATAAAAATGTCAGGGTTGGGTCAGTGCATATTAAGTGTCATATTATCTTCCAGTAGATTTTGTATACTGTTGTTTATTCACGAACTTTCAAATGAACCTTATAAAAGTAACTTTTGTATATTTATTTATTTTAATTTTCAAGTACCAGAAATATATATATACATACATACACACACACACACACACACACACATACATACATATATATAATTATGGTACTTTCAAATTAATAAATATACAGAAGTTACTATAAAAAAGAGTGGATGTACTTAAAATTAATTTTTTATTTACTTCTTCTCTCACGCTTGGTGCTTTATCACGTTATTCTTCCTCTGTCTCTTCTTTACCATTCTCAGATTTGTTTGTACAATAAACAGTTTTATGTTCGATTCTTGTTATTTTATTCTTAAAAAAGAAACATTAAAATATATTCAATACATGCATTTGGACAAAAATCCACAGTTTGCTTGAAATGTTTTACAGAACATGAAAAAGTTTTTTTCTCTTGCTATCCAGATGTTCTGCATGCCATGAAACAATTGTAATTGGTTTCAAATGGCTATAGATAAATTTTAACACAAACTCTACACCTTAAATTAAACTTTTCTTTCTTTCCTTTTTCTTTTGGAGTTTGTCCGAGTTTGCTAACTTCTGGGCATATGTTCAATAAAGTTGTCTTTGTTAGATACACACACACACACACACACTATTAACCATTATCCAGATTCCGAAGCCCTTCTCGCTGTTTTGGGAAACCTTTTTTGTTTTTTTTTTAAACTTGAGTAACGTACTAAATCACTTACAATCATAAATGTGAACAGCATTGCCCAGGTGCACACAAATACACACTCACGCATACCTCACCCTTCCCTGTCCCCTCAATCGCCACACAATGGCTTTGTAATCAGGCACGTCATTCATGATTGTGGGCGGGTTTTTGCTTTGAGTCAGACATGTACCTGCTTAGGGCTGTGAAACCGCATTTAAGACACACGAAAGGAAATGGCTAGTTCATACGGGCGATGTGACAGGTGTAAATGTGTGCAGACATGCCTATTTGTGTGTGAAGCAGTACTGATGTTCAACACGAGGTCTTATGATCCCAGTTTAATTTTCTCCCAATTTTAATTCAACATTTTTTTGAATCAATATCCTCTTTGTGCTTTGACAAAAGCTCTTTTTATGTTTGGAGAATCTGGTTTGTGGGATGGATAAAATGCAGGCATTTTCATTGATTCATTTCTCTCATTCACTAGAAGTATACTGGTGTGACACTCATCCCATGACTGATAAAACTAGCGCCTTTGAGTTTAGCTTAGCAGTAATACCTTGATGAAAGATGCTAATACTAAACTAGATAGTGTGCAACATTTTTAATTAATAAAGGGGGGGTTTTGTAAGAAGTATGTTAGATTAATCTGCCCCGTCTGTATCATAGATTATAATCTTGGTTACATTCAGTAGTCTTTTAAAACAGTAGTCCTAACCCTTTATTTTAAGGTGTCCTTACTTACAATAACAATAAACTACGAATAACTACATGCAAGTAGCACTAAGCCAAACCCTAATCCTAACCTAAATATAGTAAGTACCTAAACGTATAATTGCACTATAACGAATAACCTTAAAATAAAGTGTTAACCATTTTTTAGTAACTACATTCAAGTTTTTAACATTATTATTATTATTATTATTATTATTATTAGTTAACATGAACTTACAGTAAACCATTAGATTAGATTAGATTCAACTTTATTGTCATTACACATGTACAAGTACAAGGCAACGAAATGCAGTTTAGGTCTAACCAGGAGTGCAATTAGCAGCAAGTGCAGGATACAGGTATAAGTTATAAGTGCGCTTATAGCAGATATGTACAAGCAGACACTGGATAATATTTACAGGTGGATGTACAGTAATATGAAAATAATATACAGTTTGTATTAACTATACATCATCATTTACAGGTTGCTATAGTAATCATGAATATGCATTTACTATATCAGGGTTTGACATGTATAAAAATTAAAATGTATAATCAGAAATTTACAAGTGTACATGTGCAATGGATATGTTCATTTACAAGTGGGTATGTACAGTGTAGTGCAATGATTATGTGCAATATTAAATGTGCCAAATTAATCTTTGTTAATTTTAATTTGAACATTTGCTATAATTTTTAACATTAAAACTAACATGTTTGCTGATGAGACCTTATTGCAAAGTGTTATTCATTTGTCAGTTGTAGGTCCAGCTTCTTAAATCCCATCTCTAGAGAATCGGGTTTGTCTCAGTTCTGAATAGGAGAGTTGGCAGTTTTGTTCGTGGTGATGAGGCCAATAAATTATGAATTAGAAAGGCGTTGGTGTTTGTGCCGCTTGGTGTTTTTCTAGAGTGGGACACTCCCTTCCCTGTTCACAGATCAAAACAAATTAGGGCATAAATGGCTGGGCTTTTAATTGTTTTGTAATCGTTTGATCAGCCACTGTCATCAGTGATATGCAAGACCTAATGTTTCTGAAACCAGTCAATCAGTACACTTTTTGTCTTTTTTTGTTGCCAGGAATGGTCGTATTAATTGTCTGAGGCCAGTCTCCCGACAGACTCACCTCATTGTCCTTGGGCCGGACAGCATGTGTGTGTGTTCCGGTGGCATGGCAGTGGGTGGAGGAACTAAGAATGAGCTCATGTGGTTGAAAATCCCACATTGATAAATCATGGACTAACCCCCACGCATGCACACACACCCAACCACACATTATTTCAACCCAGGGGACGCTGTCTCATAGTCACCAAAACGTACACATACACACTGTCTCTCACTCCAGATTGCAAACTGAGCATTCCCCGTCATTGGCGATTGATCATGCTCTCCAAAGTGAAATGGATGATGTGTCCTACACACATATGAAAATAAGTTTCACAGAAGCTTTGTTGGTGCTGCAGATTATGACCTCACTGATAGTCTGAAGTGATCGTCCAAGCCTGAGATAGAGCTTAAGTGACGTAAGAGAACAGCATAATTCATTTTGACAATCTTGTAAAGGGATTGTTTGTAATTGATTCATGTAATTCAAGGAATTGTCTCTGATATTTATTTTTATTTTATTTTTACATTGTGTGTGTGCATGTGTATAGACTGAAAGAAATGGTTAAAAAAATTATGAAAATAATTTTCACCAACAGTTACAAAGAAATAGGAAGTAAAACGCTGAATTAAAAGTGAAATGTTGAAGTAAAAAACAGAAATATGATGTAGGATATTTTTTCTGGACCGCATACTCCATCTTTGTTTTATTTACAACTTTGAAAAAAATTAAATATAGGTGTGTGTGTGTATATATATATATATATATATATATATATATATATATATATATATAATGTAGGCACATACACACACAGACACTCATTTTTAATGTGTGTGAGTGATTGATAATATTATGTAATGTAAATGTAATACATGCCTCCTCTGATATACAACAGAATATGTTAAAAGTTAATAAAATATTTAAATATCTCTTTTTTTTTTTTACCTATAGGTATAAATATTGTTTGTTTTGTGCTGTTTTAAAGGACAGCCAAGTGTAGACAGCAAAGCAGGGGTGTGAGAGGGGGAGTGGGAATGGGACATAACCCAAGTCGGACTCAAACATGGGTAACTGAGCCAGCAACTCTTATGCATGAACATGCGCACCACAAATATGATATTAAATAATGTTTTTAAGTTAAGTTTAAGCCTTATATAATGCTAATTTGTAAATGACATGTTTGTTTTTTCTTATTATTATACATGTCCTGTAAAAGAAATTAGAAATTGCACATGTGGTCAGGCATTTTCTTCTCCTGTTTCCTTCGTGATTAAAAACAAACATTAGGAGGGGTGGGGAGGGACGGGGGGAAATGATCTGCCGATTAGTAATAATTCATCACTTTCATTTTTCATAGCCAAACAGCAGTTGAGCCCGGCAGTTAGAGAACAGCCGGTTGCCAGTTCACAGACCATAAGGGAGGGTTGCCAGACCCCAGGTCCTTCCCTCTCATGTGGCGTAGTTGGCTGCATCTTTCTTCTGTTTGAATGTGTGTACACTTTACTAGTGATCTCGTCTGTCTTTATTGCACGGCCCCGGTTTCTGTGGGCCGCCACAAGAATGTCCGCTATTTTCTTTCCATTATCCCATGGCTTAGGCCTCTGGACCGGTGTTTGGTGCAGACGGGCTATTGTGGAAAAAAAGACAAGTATTAGGCCATTTTATAGACTTTACAGCTGCTGACATAATTCAACAGTGTTTTTTTTTTCCCCGCTGTGGAACATCAGGGAGGATAAACAGCTCCCTGTGTGGAGGCCGTTATCCGTACACCCCTCTTTTTTTCTCACATCTTCTCTCATCCACTCCCCTTTTATTCACTCATCTCCTCCTCTTTCCCTCCTCTTGTCTTGTTATTGCTAGACGATTACCAACTCCCATTCAAATTAAGAGCCAAGTGCCCGATTCTCAAATTTAGAATCTAATTTAATCTGTTACCTATAAATGCGCTGCGGAATCACAGCATAGTGGTGTTTTACACTCCACTCAGAATCACAGCTTAGCTGTTATGACTTTTTATAATTATTTTCTTGCCAGTAAGGTGAGAAACATTTATTTTGACATGCATTTTTTTGTATAAAATAATTTTTTTTTTAAAATGCGTTATTTGAAAATGTTTAAATATCATTGATAAACAAAATACATTTACTTGCAAAATTGTAAAAGGTTATTAGCAGTGTTGCTGTACTTTCATATTGAATTTTTTCCCTAATTCTTTTCTAATTATTATGCATGACATTTTTGTAACGTCATATATTCAGTTATTTCTTCAGACCAGAAACATGAAACAGTTGGTGAAAATCTACTGCAATTGCAACATGTTTGTATCATTTGTGTGATTTATCAAAATGCTTGCAATTCCCTTTTTTTGTAATATATAAATATTTTTTTATTTACCTGTGTATTTTAAATTTTTAATTAAACACTGATCAGTGTAGCAATTTATTGAAAGTTGGTGTAAAGCCTGTGGACAATCGTTGGAAGCAAAAACATTGATTGATTGGACAAATCAGCTAATCACATGATCAAAGTCACAAATTTACGCACTTTGATTACTAGCCTAGAAATGAGAATATGTTGATATATAAGCAAATTTATTCTCCATCTTGTCACACATTTTTAAAAATCTTTCTAAAACTTTTTAAAAGTCAATAAAAACCCATTGTGGATAAATTCTAACCTAGGATTTTCATAATTAAACAAATTTTACATCAACTACCTTTAAACAGTGAAAGCTTACGGATATTAAGAAGTTTTAAAGCGGAAAGAGATGTGGTTACAGTTCATGCATTAAGTAAACACTCATATCTTCTATTCACAACCCTCAGTGCCAGAAAAAAAAAATCTATTCATTCATCTAAATTAGTTTTAGGATTTGCCTCACATTTGCAGCGGCTGTAGGTGAAATCACTTGAGTCTCACTGTACATTTTTTTAAAAGTTAAATTGTCATTGTTAAACAATTACAACAGATTCCCCTAATTTGGTAATGTTATGGTCCTTTGCAACAAATCCTCTCTAAGGTAGAAACTACTCCTCAGAATCGCTTGCATCGTTGTGTAATCCTCAAAATCGCATTAGTTTAAAGGAATCTCTCGCGTTTGCTCAATATCAGGAGTACTCTGACTCATTAAGGTCTACATGCAAACCCTGGAAAATGAGTGACAGTTTGGTACGATTACTTAGATGATTCAGACTCCTAGAAGCATTCCTGACACGAGAGGAATATGCCCGCCGGTGATAGTGCCGTTATTAAAGGATCTGTTTCTCTGGCCTGGTTTAGTTCTGATGGCATTGCCCTACTTTGTACCGGAAGTCAGGTCCCCACCCTGTTGCAAAAGGCCTTTTCAGTTGTTCAATTGCATAATCCTTCTCGGGCTTGTTTGTAGAATGTGCGTCAGCAAGCACTCCTGTCTTACACCCTGTTAAACAACCAATCATTCATAAACAAAACTGAGATCTCAAAGGGCCACGTTTGTTTACACGATGAAAAGGCCGGTGGTGTCGTGTGTGTGTGTGTGTGTACAAGTAGAAGCATGTGAATGGCGTGTAGGAGAATGTATCGTCATTTCAAATGTGCTCTTCCTGATTTGTCGGGGCAGGTTGGATGTTGGTCCTCAGCTGTGCGTGTGAAGATGTGTCGAAACAAGCTTAGGATTCATCATCACAATTCCGTTCTTTCCTTCGTGTGCTAAGTCATACTGATCCTGGCGCTTACTCATTGTGTTTTTCCCGGCCTCCTTTTGGGAAAAAACACGGCAGAATAAAAACAAACATGGCCTGCTGCACCTGCGCTCATATAAACGATGAGAATTTAACCATCACTGTATTTATACGCTAAATGGTGATTATTTTTGCATTTTTGTTAAAAACTAGTTCATGCACAAATAGTTATTTTAGTTACATAAATATCCAGTATTATTGTTATCATGTATTCTTTTTTATTTTGTTTCACTTTGGATTAAAGCGTCTGCTAAATGACTAAAACTTAATAAAAAGGTATTATTATTTTAATATTTTTGCTTTCTGCACATTTCGCCTATTATAAAGTAATTTATTAATTTTTTTATCATTAAAAAAAATATATATATATATATATATATTTAAGAAATAGGATTGTTAGAAAGGCTGTGACAACAGCCTTCCTTGTGTCTGTTATGACATTTAAATTTTTTAATTGTGTAATGTAATTTCAACAGTGGTTTGCCAGGAAATGGAGTTAACAGTATCCCAGTGTTGATCAAGGCCATTCATTCATGACTTAGTGAACTAGGTAAGGTAATGAGAGCTTCATCTCTAAATAAGGTCATGGGGTCACTCACCTCCCACTCTCACCATGCTTATCTCCCTATATGGAGCAACAGTTGGCTGGTGACACATCATTCCTGTATTTGTGATATGAATGGATTGCAGAGAAGCTGCGAGTATTTGTGTTTTTTTGTTGTGTGTGTGTGTATAATGGAAAGTTCTCTGATGCTCATTCACGCTTCTTTGCCTTTTTGTCAGAGCGCGTTTGGCACAGGTGCAGTACTCACCCTTAGTAACGGCCGTTTCTTCCCCAGAGTCTCTTTCCTTCTTTGATCGGGGGCTCGTTTCTGCCCCCCCGGGTATCCAATTATCACCACCCTCCATTTTGTCTTCCACTCATTTGTTAACATTTGTGACGATTTTTTTGTCTCAGTCTAATAACTTATTCAAATGCAATTCATGCACAATCATGACTTGAATACCCCAAGTCTATGTTTTTAATTTCTGGATTAAATATTAAGGCCAAAATGTTTGGAAAACAATGGTTACACTTCATTATAAGGTGTCTTTGTTACAGTGTAAACATACATTTAAGTACTGAGTAATATCAATTAACTATATGGTCAGGATTACAGTTTGGCTTGCATGTAATTATGCATAATTTATAGTTATTATAATAGCAAGCACATGTAACAAGGACATCTTAAAATAAATTATCAAAACATTTTATATAAATGTTTAAATAACGACATGCTGTGTACGTTATGTATTTAATGTGCAAGGAAAGAACTTAGTTAAACTTTAATTATACATTTTTAGAAAAGATTATAAGCATTTTAAAAAAATTGTATGAAGGCAACATAATTGCATTTCATTTTTTTAAATAATCAGAACATTTTGCTTTATAGTGAGATACAAGGTTAAAGAAGGGATATATAATAGATAAGGTTGCTAAAAAAAAAAAAAAAATTAATAATATTAATTGGTAGTATTAATGTTATAATATATTTAGCTTATATAAAGTCCATGCTGCGCTTTTTTTAATTTTATTTTAAGCAAGATTATAATATTATTATTAATAGCTGCTTCATTGACTTTATCAAACATTAAAAATTTGAAATGCTTTGGAGCTTCACAGCCCCTAATTCCCATTTTTATTGGATTTTAATTTTAAATATTGTTTTGTATTCGTGTAGAATAGACATCAGTCATCATGCTTGTACATTTCTGTAATTATCTGTTTTTGTCTTGCAGTGTCATCACAGATGATTTTCCCAACTCATGAGAGGGACTCTCCACCAAACCACCCGACACTGACCGGATCTGCACTGCAGGAGACTCACATAGCTGGAGGCAAGGAAATCTGACCTTTTCTTCAAAGGACTTTACATAGCAAATCCCACAAAATGAGTGTACTAGAAAATAAATAGTTCTTACTCATTTTACATTATAACGTCACTTTATTTTAAGTTGATCAGAACACACGATTTGTTTATTTCCAGATGTCTTCCAGATCTCAGATGTTTGGATCGCAAGACATTTTGGCTGAGTCGATAATGCTTTTAGCTACAAATTAGTCTATTATTTGCTTTGACCATGTTTGAAATTCATTCATCAGATTCAAAACCCGCAAAGAACCTCCAAAAAAGGCTGCAGATTCTGCCTGGGCCTGCTTATGATTATTTTCTCTTATTAATACCGAGGTCTGATTTCATTGAGGTCTTTTTTTTTCTGAATGATAAGTGCGCGCGGTGGGGAAAGAACCTGTCAATGTTTGTGAATTTCCCTGCTGCTGCTGCTGCTGCTGCTGCTAACTAGTGGTTTCACACTTTACACACCAGACATGTGGTTTAGCGTTTTTTTACTATGAGTTGCACAGCCTGTTCTTTAAAACACACACTCCTCCAATTGCACACGCATATGCATGACCTGATGAGGAAGTGATTCTATTGACAAGGCAAAGATGGTACAGACTGATCTAGAAATGTTCTTACCATCTTCCTGCCATTCACCTCATCCACTATTTGCGTATGCAGAGTTGTTTACTTGCTCTGTGTTCACTGTTGTGGCTTTACAGTTCAGGGTGTCCTGTTATCAATTCCTACTCGCTGCAACTTTAAAAGTCGCTGCAACTGCAAAAAATCTATATTTTTAAAGCTAAAATAATGAGCCAACGAAACCCAAACTGTTTCGAGGAAATTACTGAACCACAAGTGTTTAACCTTTGCAAAAGCGATTGGCTGATTACGACCTCGCTAAGATCTGTCTTCAGTCTGAATGTCTTTTTTTTTTTTCAAATGACTTCAAATAAATGTTTCTGGGGTCATCATCGAGAAGCTTTCTTAGAAAATTCTGGGGAAGGTTTGATTACGGAGAAAAATAGCACTTTGCTTGCTAATGTAAGAATAAATAACGAGAGGCCTCCAGTAAATGATGCTCTTGAGCTATTTTTTTCACTCAGAAATAGGAAACGTACTGTGAATATCTGTGATGTCATTATCACCTCATGTCTGTCCACGCATTATGTGCAAAAGACTTTCTTCAGAAAGGTTTAACAACTTCTAGAAAAGCAAAAGGATCAGCGATGACCTTCTGCTTGTCGAGAAAATAACTGAGATGTTGTTGCTACTTAATAACCGTAAAAAGTAAAGCCATGTTCGGGGCATGTGTGTGTATATGTATACATATATATATATATATATATATATATATATATATATACTGTATATATCTTGAATTCATAGAAATTGCAAGGCCCATTAACAAAGACTGACCAGTAAGGTCTTTGTTTCCAGTTTTAATGTGTTTTTAACACACTTACTGTAAATGACAGCATATTGTACCAAATCAAAAAAACCTTCCTATCAGGGCTTTGGTGCAGGCATGCGCCTACTACTGTAGTGCTTATGAGGATGCAGGTTTGAGTACTGTCTTCTCTAACAAAAGCCAAATTTACATAATAGACAAAACAAAACAAAAATGAGTGGTTAAGGTGTATGTAAATTATGTACCCTTTTAAACATGCTTCAAACACTCCACATGTCTGCCATTGGCCCAAACTAACTATCAGTTTACTTTTCCGAACATTCATTTTGCTATTAATTGTAGTAATCCAGTGCGATTATTGTCTGCACAAGAAGTCAACAGCCAGTGCTCCTCACAGAGATCGGGTATGATCATCAAACAGTCTGTCTGGAATGACATGAAAAACTGAGACAGAATAAACCAAGTAGAACTGTGGCAACGTCTCCAAGATGCTTCAGAAAACTTACATGAACCTAAAAAAAAGATGAGCTTTCAGGTGTTGCTAATGCATTGACCGTATTGCAAAGAATAATGTATAAATAATAAGTATTTTTAGTATAAAGCGTGTGTTTTCCTTCGTTTATTCCATTCGCCCCAAAAATCTAATCTGGTCTTTTCCCCTTCTGAGTCTGCGCCTGACCTGTGTTAGTTTCATTTCAGTAAAACCAACCGAGGGCGAAGTCAGCAATATGGGTCTCAAAACACCTGGCAGTGCCAGACTGTCTGCCAGGCTGCACCCAGTCCTAGGAGACTGACAATGATATAACTCTTGTTATTAGCACCGTGATTGGTAGGAAGGTCATTAACGACACATACATGTGTGTTTTTACCCTCAGGGCTTTCTACGTTGAAGGGGGCAGGACTCACACCGTACAAATACACACAAACACGTGTCTGTTCAAAGGTGAGTATTCTCAGGGCATGGGTTACTTACTTCAACACACACACGCATACACGCCCATCCATCCATGTTGGAGGTGGTTTATCAGGAAAAGTGGAGCTCTCCTCTCCTGCAGCGCTCATCTGTTCCTGTGCCACCCTGCAAACCCCCTGTAGACATTAGTGGGCTTTCCACACTCCCCACCCAAGGGGCAGGTGGAACACACACACTCGCACTAACCAAACACCTCCTACTGAGTGGCATTGAATAGGACAGCTGCCCAGGAGATTAGGGCCAACTGCTTTGTGAGTAATGCAGTGTCGGCCACCATCAAAGCCAGTTGTTTTGAAGAGACAGGATATGAGGCAGGATGTCCAGATTAAATAACAGACCTATTAATGTCAGCCTGACAACAGCGCAAGAGAGTAGAGAACCCTTCAGAACTTTAGCTGTCATAATTCGATACACCGCAGAACAATGCTTTTTGATTTCAGATAAAAAATAATCCTGAAGTCATGCGGTTCTGTGAAGATTTCCGATTCTTTTTATGCACAGTCATATATATACAATGTCAGTGTTCATGTGAGGCGTATGTTCACAGGGTGTATGGTGTGGGAACGGAGATAGGGGAGGTCCCTGGGTTGATCACGGCCCGGGCTGCCGGGTTGTCAGGGACTGGCCCGGGTGATGAAGCCTGTAAGGAGTTTGCAGAGATGTTCCACTCAACAATGGTAAGAATCATCAGGTGGGTCATATCACATTCATTCAGCCCTCCCTCTCTCTCACCTTTCCAGTTGACCTGCTTATTCTCTTGTTATCTTTTATTTCAGCGCTCTTTTTATTCCTCTTTTCTATCCTGCATTCAATCCACAACCACACCCCGACGTTTCACATGATGCCTGTTTCTTGTTCTCCTTTCTCTAAAACCTCTTATTAGAGGGAATTGCTAAGACAAGCATCACTGTTAGCGCTAATGCTTATGATTAGGGATTTGAACAAACCCCCAACACTAAGTATTAAACTTTGGCTGAATGAATAAAACCTCAAATATATCACAATCCCATAAAAACTCAAAGGAAGAGTTGGTGGATCATTACTAAGGAGACATATCACATGATTTATTCCTCTGATTAATTTGCAACCAATAGGCCAATCGCTATGGCAACTGTGAAAATGGCTAAAAGGAGTTTAACCACAATAGCCCCTCTTAACACAACCAACTGTTCTGGAGACTGTTTTAGGACATTTCATTCTGAAAAAACTCTTCAGTGTCTAAATTGTCTTGCATTGGAGAGGGGTGCTATTACTTTTGAAGCCAAAAAAAACCCCACTTTAACAGCAACCTGACTCTTACCACCCTAGCATAGCTACTGCATAGCAATGTGTTGACAACCATTCAGAAGGCCGTAGGATGGTGTAGCAACTTGCTAACAATTCAACAACCTAACAATGGAATAGCAACGTGCTATCCGTTGAGAAGACACTGCAAATGGCATAACAACCAGTGCTGGGTAAATTACATACAAATTGTAGTCTGTTACTGATTCCAAATTACATGAGAAAAAATCTCTTTTTTTTTTTTTTTTTTTGACCTAACTCATTTATCACATTTATTTTAAATAGGATCATTTTGTACCATATTTATATAAAAATATACTTCACTGATGATAATCACATTAAGTGCATTAAATATTATATTATATTATATTATATTACATCAAGGTTTCCCAAATTGGTATTTGTAAGGGGACTGGAGGGGGTTCATTGTAAGCTAATAAATAAAGGGATAGTTCACCCAAAAATGAAAATTTGATGTTTATTTTCTTACCCCCAGGGCATCCAAGATGTAGGTGACTTTGTTTCCTCAGCAGAACACAAACGAAGATTTTTAACATTAACCGTGGCAGTCTGGTAGTCATTTAATGGAAGTGGATGGG
>JAUMHQ010000065.1:9554529-9586378 GCA_032361165.1 Enteromius paludinosus | reverse complement strand
CATCATACACTAGTAAAAAAAATTATATATATATATATATATATATATATATATATTAATATTAAAACTTCAGTATTTTTATATCTAAATGAATGCCTTATAACCACTTATCTGTCTAAATATACGCCCTATAAATGTATATAAATCGTTGTACATCCCCAGAGCCCCACTGAACCTGGAACGTATTATTATTATTATTATTATTAATAAATAAAACGTTCAACAAAAGGCAAATATGCATTGGGTTTTTCAACGAGTAATTCAAGTGCTCGACACATGCACAGCCTGGGAATAATTTGGCATTAAATGAGCACTAGGTGGCGCAGGGCTAAAGTGTGCCAGTTGTAATTGTGTTTGCTCAGCGGCGCCCCTAGCGACAGCGGCCGTCGCTCGCAGTGTTGTTACGCCCCTCATGACCGCCGAGCAGCCAATGGGCTCCGGGAGGCAGAGTTCTCCCTGTGGCCGCCATTAGAGAAAGGAATCCATGAATTCAAATGGAAACCAGCAGGAACACAGACCGAGTATACGCTTTTAAATGAAAATGAGCCATTTCGTGTAGTTTCTCGTCACCTTTCGACGCTTCTAACGCGGAATGTTTTTCGTTTTTAAACCGCTTTCGGTGGGGATGGAGGTATAAGAGAGTCGTTTTTAAGCTAAAACCGTTTTTAAGCCAAGGGGGAGGGGGGAGAGTTGCCTCTTTTTGCTCTCCTTTTTTTCTATTTTAATAACACATTCCTCCTCTATTTTTACATGTAACCTATTCCCTCACAGCCTCGTCGACGGTTGAGACCGTTCTTTTTTTATCTTCTAATTCGGGCTGAACGCGGGAGGCGCGAGCGATCGAATGGGGCTGTTGAATTCCATTCCCCCACCGATTGTTTAAAAATAATTCCGTTCACATTCGACTCGAATTCGGAGAAACGTTCTTTTTCTTTTTCCATGGAAAGCCCGGTGATGGGATGTTCGAGCGCGCAGTGAAAGGATGAGTTCTTGTTTCGTACCGAACGGGGCCAGCTTGGAGGACTGCCATTCCAATCTATTCTATCTGGTAAGAGATTTAAAAACTAAAAGGAAAAAGCAGCCATTTTTAGCCGCCTAGCATGCTAACATCAGCCCCAGTGGAGAGAGCGAGCAGGATCAGGGCCCAGTGTATGTGTGTGATTCAAACACACGCTGCTTGTTTATTTGCTTATTTGTAAGCTTTTCTAAAGAGGACACATGTTTGTAGTGTTTTGCACCAGACGGCTTAACGCAAAACGGCTGTGTGTTTTGATTTGATGTATTTGGAAATTGCACGTAACGAAGAGTGTCGGCAGAATGAAAGTTCAAGTTTCTTTTTACCAGCACTTTGTGCAAGTAAGTTATAAATGACTCCGCTCATTTATAAAAACATGTTGTTATAGGAGTTGTTTTAAACAAAGCGTTTTAGGCTTCATTTCCAACTCCATGATCTTATGTTCGGGGGTGTTTACATAAATGTTTACACGCTTCTCTGCAGGCTTATTTTGGGTCATTCCCCCGAAAAAGTGCATTTCGTGTCTCTCTCTCTGTTCGGCAAATGAAAAACGTTTTTTAAAAACACAATTATTACTATTGTTATAACTCTTTTTAGATTTTATAATATTTGACCTGGAATGGCCTGTGTTTTCAATTTGATTTATTAAATAGGCTTATGTATTATTGATTTTAAATTAAGTTTTATACCTGTTGTTGTTATTATTATATAATAACAACAATAATTACGACTTCTTTTTAGCAAAATACTATCAAAAAGTTGTATCCCATGCTTAACTGTTTCCATCTTACTTAAATGAGTGAAGTTCCATAATTCAGATTTTTTTTTTTTGTCATAATGACATCATTCTTTCATTTTGTTTGTCAGTAGCTATGATACCTTAATTTGTATAGTAAGCAGCTAATTATGGGATTTTTACACAAATATCTGCATTAAATTCCCATTTACACTAATACACATTTGCAGTGTCATGACCTTGAGTCAAACTCTAGAAAAAGCTAAATTAACCTGAAAAAATTTGACTTGACGACGCGAGGCATAACTATATTACAATACATATAAAAGTTTAGGTGACGTTTTACAATCTGTCGCTTAAAAAGGATGCTTACAATCTTTTTAAGGAATCGCCCTTTTATCTGATAGTTTTAACAGGTTTGATGCATTTGCATTAATCGCGTGAGCCACGCATCAGTTGTTTGGCTTAAAATAACCAGCGCTGGCTTTGGGGTTTACCTCATGTTTGCAATAAGAGACATGGGGTTTGAAATAGATGGGGCATTCCTGGAGCCTGCGGGGTTGTTTACAGCGCTTTTCTACTCTCTAACGCACACACACAAACACACATATTGGCGTCCCATTGACTTCTATTGTTCTTAGATTAAGCTAATTATAATTCCAATGGACCAGCTCTGCATTTATAGATCTGAAAACAGACGTTATGTGTTCGGTGTATGCAGGCTTTTTTATTTTGGACTTTTTCAGAAACGTGTCCTTTCCTAGCACAACAAAACATGTACACAGACGCACTCTCGCGAACAGTGTCAAGGCCTTGTGGTGAATTATATAACTTCAGCTTATCCAGTTTAATGCCTGCTCTGTTTTATTACTGCCACAGCACAATCTCTGATATTGTCTGAAGATGGATGGCTCCACTGAGAGCTTGTTTGCACACTTTGTTTGAATGTATTGCTTGATGATTTGAATATGAATAGTTGCAGTTTTCCAGAAACTCCTTTGCGCTCTCAGTCTCGGGAAAAGGCTATTTTTTTGTTTGTTGTTTGGTTACAGGTGTGTGTAACTTTTTTTCCCCCTCCTCACGTTTTTCTCACCCATGGCAATTACTTTTGTTTTATGCAAGATGTTGGGATATTAAAAGCCTCACTATTATCATGCAGAACAGTCCATCTGCACATTTCTATGTGCATGTAAGCTCTTAAAGTGTTTGACCCTGTTTTGTTTTGCTTGGTGTAAATTTAGCACACCACTGTAAGGCTCAGCTCATGGGAAACTCTGTCTCACCTCAGCACACACATTTGCTGCCTCATAACACATGCTCATCTAAGTTTTAGTGCATAATATTAACTAGGCAGGTGGAGTAAATATGATCTTGAAATTGAGCGAGGAACTTTAATAAGCATCAGCCAACGAGATTTTATTAAATGTTTGTTTATTCACTCTATTTATGCCTAGCATAGCGATTTAAAAAAACATGATGCTTGCCAGAAGTGAGCTGTAATGTTGTCTGATGCACATTTTCATGCAATAAGTTGCAGATAAATTGTGGCTTCCTGAGATTGACATGTCATGTATTGTTACACCAGTCAGGTTAGTGAAGTCGCTTTGCTAGTGAAAATCTTTTGAAGATGAAATCTTTCAGTTAAATGGATTGAAAACGGTCACAGTTTTTATCTCGAGTGCATGTGAAGCTATTTTCCTGTCATTGGACTGTCTCCAGGGGCTATTGGTCTTCGAGCGCTGATTGACTTTTTTGTGAGTGGCTGAAGCAATGCGAGACAGACGCTATTGATAAGCATCTCTCTGGAGTGAGAGCGGCAGAAAAGGCGTCCGATAGTTTCGGGCTGTGAGATCTCGAGGAGGTTGTTGGTGTCACTTCACCTGTAGCTCAGCTGTTTGCTTTGATACGCACGAGAAGCATCTGCTGTCGTTCCTGGCTGCTTGTAAAACTTCTGTGAAAAGGGAGCTAGAGAGGGGAAGGAGAGATGTTGTGACAAAGGAGGAAGTTATGTGGAAGGCCATGACCCAACCAACCACTCAAGTTTAAGTGGAAAGTCAAAGGAGCCAGATTCTTCAAGCCGAACATGACTCCTGCCCTTAAAACACACACTTTCCGTTGATGTTTTTGCATATTGTGGTTGTTTCTAATTTTAGACGATATTGAATTCCATCAAAAAAAGATCTCTTTTTGGAAAACAAGAATGTTGTGCTGGAAAAATGGATTGCTTCACGAGGCTGTTTACTTTCCTCTTACATTTCTGCCAATTTCTTCTCTATGCCTTAAAGGTTATTCTGACTACCCCCCTCCCCCCACCCCGTCAGCTGTCAACGGTCTAAACTTCGACCGCTAGATTTGGCCCATTTTTGTTAGTTTCACTAACAAGTGTTTAACAGTTTTTTTTTTTTTTGAGTGCATCCTCTGCAGATGTTCTCTTTGCATATTTTGCAGGTGTTTGATCTGCACTCCTAAGTCAGATGGAAATATTTTCAACAGCTGCAACAAGTTTCAATCATGACTATAAACAACTGTCTTTTTCCATCTCTGGTTTTAACTGGCAGTGCATATGAGAAAACATGTTTTTAAGCTTGCTATTAGTCAGGGTTTATAGATTATAACAATTAATGGCTGTTTTTGTCCTGATCTTTATATAAATGCAGCAGTCCAGTTTATAAAAGCTGAGGTCTGCTTGACCTGTCTTGCCAAGTAGGTTAAGCATGTGCATAACATCACATTGTTTTATTATTAATTTGTTCATCTCAATTTTTTTAAATTCCTATTTTGCATGCTTTTGTGTTTATTTCAAGTCTGTTTATTCTTTGCTTCACTCTTTGCTTTTCTGATCTTTCTTATCTGGATCGGTCTGAGTATGCCTGATCTTACAGCGGATCATTAAGGCAGGATTAACTCCTGGGCTGGGGTCCATTAAGTATTTCATAGCTCGAGTGCTGCTGTTACAGGGTCTGTTCCATCACATCAGTGCCGTTTCTCTTCGGTCTTAAAACCAGATAATAGATCAGCACTAAGACTTTTAGGTGCTGGCGAATATGTGTCTTTTCGCAGTTGGTGAGCGAACCGCCTTACTGACAGAAGCTAACACAATCTTTCTTTCTCACAGGCTGATTTGACGGGGATAAAATGGAAGAGGTACGTGTGGCAAGGTCCGACCTCGGCACCCATCCTGTTCCCTGTCACCGAGGAGGACCCCATCCTCTGCAGCTTCAGCCGTTGTTTGAAGGCAGATGTGCTGAGCGTGTGGAGGCGGAGCCAGAGGCAGGGACGCCGGGAGCTCTGGCTCTTCTGGTGGGGCGACGATCCCAACTTCTCCGATCTCATCCACCACGAACTGACAGGTAAGCTTTTGAGTGCAACTCTTTTGAGTTTGTTCCAAAACCTAGCGAGCTGCCCACCTAGATAGCATCTTTAAGCATTGTCAGTGTGAAAAGTACTGGTGCTTTTGGTGCATAAAAAAAAAAGATGTGGAGATATGCTATCATGGCACCCCTAAGTACCTTTTCATTCTGTCTAGGTAGGCAGCTCACTATGTTTTACTGGCTCTAACGAAAAGTCCTTTTGTTTTGCGTTTTTCAGTTTCTTTTTTCCTTTTCGCCCACTTTATCTCTCTTTCTCTATCGACTGTGGTCTCTCTGAATTTCTTCCTCCTCCTTCCTCTCTCACACCCACACCGTGTGCATTTTAGTTACTTGTCATCAAAATGTGCCGTAGGCCCATGCAAAGATCTTTGGTTATTGTTTCTACAGTCCCAGTTTAGCAGCCAGTGCCTGTCGCTTGCGGATAAACTTAAAAAGTGTTTTACACGCTACAATATTTTAAATGTTTACAAGAGCTGTTTGAGTGATTTAAAAATAGATCAAGAGCCTTCTGTTGTGTTTGAACTAACCGGTCTGAAGGTGTTTGATTCATTTCTGTTAAAGTGATCACCTGTAGATCTGTGTGGCAGAAATGATGTGAAATGCCTTTATAATTGTGTTTTCTTTTAATATCAGTTCTCACTCTGCTAACCCAGACCTGAGGGTTATTGTTGTTTTGGGTTGGCGTTGCATTGTATGAAACCGAGCAGTCTGTGTGACGGCGTCACATCTCATTCCGATGTGTTTGAGTGCAAATCCCTCGTTTTGATGAAAGACAGAAAGGAATAGGAAATATCGAAGAAGTTTTGCCTGATATTTATTTCGTAAGCTCTTTGAAGGATGGAATAATGAAGAGCATCAAAGCATGAACGAGCAGAAAGCATCATGGATGTCTGCGGAAAAGCCTTCATTTTCCACCTTTCTTTCTTTCCCTGTTTTTTTTTTCTTCTTTATGGACCAAGGAGATGGACCTGTCCCATCTTTATTCATGACTTCTTTTACAGTGAGAAACAGAAGGAAAGAAAAATGGGATGATCTAGAGAAATAGGAAGAGGCGATTTATTTTTCTCCCTGTGTCCATTGACCCTCCCTCATTATCGTTCATTGTGCCAGTGGAGGGACAGAAATGGAGCCGTATGGGGAAAAGAATGACCAATTCACCCATTCCATAATGTCCCTCTCCACGAGAGATATTGCTGTATTTTTCATTCGTTTGTGGGGATGTTTGCTATAATGGCTGCATCCCAGTTGTGCCCCATGATTCTCCGAGGAGAAGTCAGACATGTGCTTCTCTCTTCCTCTTGACGCCTCTTGTTTATTTCTTCACTTGTTGTCATCCATAACTGTGCGAAACCTGTAATATAAAGGAATTTTCAAAACAGTGATTTCGAGGCCTGGATAAATGGTTTTTAGTGCGAACACATTTTAAAGCCTGCTCTAAAATATTTATTTGCTAAGAGATTGCTGAACTGCCAGAAGAGGCGAGGAAAGACTTTTAATTGGTCATAAGGTGTTGGAAAAACTGTCAGAAGAGCGTTGATTTTATGGCAGTTTTATTATATCCGGGTGCTAATTCAGATTTTCAGATGTCGCATTAAGCTGTGCACTTTTAATTTGTTCATCTTGTAGGCATCTGTTCATCTAATTCAGGATAAGATGAAGTGTCAAACAGCCTGTGTTTCAGGACTAAATGTTATGCCTGTGGTCGTCTTGAGATCAGCAGGGTCATAGCCACTTGACCTTCTCTCTTTGCAACAGACGTGTGAACCTGCTGCTCGTTCAACATCTCTCTTGACACACACTTCTTGATGTCTTTCTCGCAAACACACATGTAGTCGTCTTTCTGCTGGCCCTCGTACAAACACAGCGGAGGCCCACGGGATGCAATAAAGATTAAGCGTTTAAGACACACACACACACACACACGTAGATATATTTGCCTGCGCTGGACAACGCAGCACCTGATTTAGATCCCTTCTGGCACCCTGGCAGTGAAGGTGTGAATCAGTGAACAGCAGGTCCAGTGAGACTTTAGAGAGGATCGAGAGAGAATGAAAGATGGCACTATCACTTCTGTTGTACGCTTCACTTGAGGAACACATGTCTCAGAAGATTTCAAGAACCCAGTGAATGGGCCGGAATTCCTGTGTCCTGCCTTGTCAGAAATTCAGCATTGAAGAATTACAAAGGCTTGGAAATTGGAAGATTTGCTTTGGATATAGCGGCTAAAGCTGCTGACCTCTACATCACCATATTCTGCACTCTGTTTACATCTGGTGTTAACATACATCTCAAATTCAACCGTTGTGAACACTTATCACATATTTGGCAGTGTAACCTGATGCTGATTATCAACACATACAGTACAGTTCAAATGTTTTAGGCAATGTTAAACTTCTAAAATATTATTTAGGCTAAATAAAAAAATACAGTTGTGTATGTTGTGTTGCTTATATATTTTAAAATGCAGTTTATTCCTGTGATGGCAAAGCTTCTCACTTCTCACAAATGTTTACAGTGATTTTTTTTGTGTGTGTAAATAATACCTGTTTCGACCTGTTTTATTTATTTATTTATGAATTTTTAGCCTTTATAGCACCGTCATTAATTTACAATTGACCCTTCGCAAAGATGTTGATTGACAGGCGATCTGACCAATCATAACGCCAGAATTATCCAACAAATAAATCAGACAGGAGAGTAGATTCACTTTGGTTGACTTAAACTTGAAAAATGTTGTGTATTGAGCTTATAAAATGTGTTCTGATGTTCATTCATGTTTATTTCATGCTTTGAAGTAAATATGAAAAGATGATTGAACAAATTAAAGAGCCAGAAAATAAAAGGGACAATTTGAATGCTGAGACCTTTTTTTTTTTTTTTTCATATCAGCTTCATCTTGTCTGTTGTTAGTTTACTCTTTGCTTCGCGATGTATTTTTTACTGAGGACATAATGCGTTGTGTGAAAGCAGTGTGCTTGTTGTGCATAGCAGCAGTCATGCATGGCGTTTGCATTACTACTTCCTTTTTAAGTGTGGTTTCAATTATGTGATCCACAAGCGTTTGTACTCCTGTATTCAGCTCGGCCCTCCTCTGATTGGATGTTAATACAATAGTGTAACTCGGAGGCTTTGTCTGGGGCTGTTTCAACTCCAATGTTGGTGTCTCCACATGTTTATTCATCCATGTTTGTTCTCCCCTCGTACAGCTTGTTAAAGTCTTAAAATTTCGCTGCAAGTGCCATTCCTGTCTGTTAACTAATCACTCCCGTCCCAAGGGAAGAGCAAGTGAAGGAAGAACTTGACGGATCTTCTGAAGCCACGTATTTAATCACTGAGCGAGTGGAAGAAAACATGGAGTGCTGTTTCGGAGATGTAATGAGACAGGAGGCCATTTGGCTGATGTTTGAGAGGCAACTTTACCAGACTGAATGGAACGTGGGAGAGAGCCAATCCAAGTGCTCCGCTTGCTATGTGATGGAATGATCTGGAATAACGGAACTGCCATTGGAGTAAATGAGCATCTCCTCGGTAGACCACGGCCCTCTATTTTTATGTAAATGTCCGATTGCCTCCCCTCCCCCTTTCTGCTCTCTGTTCCCGTTGGTGGCGCTTGCTGATGTCGGTTCTATCCAGGGGCATCCACAGAACGAGACATGAATAAGGTCTTTTTTCCCTCCTCCTTTCTGTCTCTTTCTCTCCCTCCCCTCTGCTTTTCCTCTCTCTCCCTTTTGCCTCCCTCCTTCTCTTTTTTTTCCCCTTTCCTCTCGCTCTGATCTTTTTTGCATAGAAATTAAGGAGCTGTAGTCTGTCTGTAAGGGTAATTGCTGTAGGGCTCATTTCTTCCTCATTTTTCCTCCTCTGACACTCGTCTGCTACACTCTCTCGCTCCCTCCCCCGTCTGCCAGTCTCCCTGTGGTGCGAGTTGTGCTGGCAGCTTCTCTCTCCCTCTCTTTTTCTTCCCGTTCTCTCCCCTCTTCTGGTTTTTTTTCGAGAGGGCTACCTGTTTACCGCATAGCTCAAAGACAGCTGCTGGTGATACCCATTATGCTGAAGGCTGACTGGCTTCCAGGCAATAAAATTAAAGCTCATAGTCATACCAACAATTTTTTTTAAGGACATGTTTAAATTTATTATTGGAGGAAAAAGGAGAGTGCATTCTTTACTAACAGAGTCTTATCTTCCATATATATTGGCTTACAACAGAAGACAGCCTGCAGAAATGTGTCAAAGATGAAGTGTGTGTTTTATGAGGCACTAGAGACTCACATTTTTATGGGTTTCCCATTATTTTAAAATAAAATTTGTCTGTTACAACCAAATTGTATTTACTACGAATTATTATTATTCACATTCATTTTTATTTTTTACTGTATTTATTCTAAACACTACTATACACTGTTGGTAAGATTTTAAAAAGTTAATAAAACTGCATTTATGTTAGTTGAAAATACAGTAAAACGGTATTATTGAAATGTAAAATGTGTGTTAATATTGCAGACTTTAATATTGAAGAAAAAGTAGAGCACAGACTTTACTAACGGAGTAAAATCTTCTATATATCGGTTAACATAAAACATTATACAAAAAATTGTTAAAGTGTGTTTTGAGGCACTAGTTACTCAAGTTTCTAGTTTCCTGCCAAAAATATTTATTATTTTTTACTTTTTTTAATAAAATTTTTTAATTTTTACTTCTGATAATAATAATATAATAATTCTAAATTTTTTCTTATTCACAACCAAAGTTTATTTCCGTATTTGTGTTTTACCTTTTACATCCTGATTTCATCTATTTGTCCCTGTTGGGCAACCAACTAACCAATCATTCATTAATAACTATTGGGCAAACTTGTTTTGGGTGCTTCGTGGGGCCACTAGAAACTCTTCCAAGTGTGGAAGCCAAGCACATCAAGAGCCCGTCAGTCGCTGTATAATTACAGATTGGCCAAGTCTCCCTCCAACGTCATGACAGAAGTTGTGATGAGCACACTTTATTTAGTATTTGTCCAGGTGTCACGTAGGCCATGACTTCGGCCAAGACTGCGGCTTGACTCAAACTGTTTGTCAGACACATGAGCTGTGCATTTAAGAGCAGGAATCTTCTATTGGCACGCTGTGTGTAGCGTGAACCCTCGGGCCACAGAGCTGAGCCGCTCAGAGAAAAGGTTCTTTGAAAACATGTTGGATCCCATCGACACAGAGTGCACTGGAGAAGATGATATCTGCTGGTGCCTTTCCCTGACATCACTGCATGTCTGAAGACCGTGAGGCGTCCGAGAGTGAGATCATCCCAGGAAGGCCATTTGTAAACCCTCGGCTCGCTTTGACCTTTGACCCATGGCTGGAGAGCTTTGCCTCCAACAGGAAATGATGTCAATGCAAAAGGAAATAATACAAGTTCCTTTGCTTCAGAAGGTGCGTTGTTGTCGTTCTCAATTTCCCCCGGCCTTCCGCCGTTTCCTCAGTTTTAAACAGACTTCGGATACCATAGCAGTCAAGCAACATGATCAGACAATCAGACGTTGTGCCGGATGCCTACCAGAAAACAGCACGGGTCTTGTACAAACACATTCTGTTTAGTGATAAAAAGACATTTCTAGGTCACCTGAAATTGGTGTTATTTCATTTGTTTTATTAAAGGAGAAAGATTTGGGTTGATTTACACTGCTGGTGGTTTGCTGCTCAGCGTAACGCGCAAAGCTCCTCTTTGTTCTTCTCGCCGCATGTGTGAGGTCTGATTTGTATTTTTCCCCTTGTTAATCTTGTTGTGCCATTTGACAGGTTAAGGGCTTTGTGTTGCAAGACTGTGTGTTATTTCTGTAATGCAGGGCTTTGGTTCTTTCTGTTGAAATGTACAATTGCTGTTGTCAATAACAATCTATTTTATGCCTTACCGGTATTGCTTTACGAACATCAGTTTACATTGAAAGTTGAAAAGTCGCTTGCGTTTGGCTTAATGGTCAAGACCTGCAGACATGTAAAATAGATCAGTGATTATCTGCCCCTTTTAGTGGGAAGAAAACTTGTTCAAGGTGGTTTTTGGACAGTCGATGAGAAGCATATTCAGTAGGGATGCACCAGTGCAGAATTTTTCGAGATACATAATTTTTTTTCAGGATTCTTTAAAAATAGAAAGTTAAAAAGAACAGCTTTAATTTGAAATATATTTTATGTGCTGTCTCTTTAAATTAATTCATATTTGTGGAATAAAAGTATTAATTTCTTTACTTAGAAATTGAACTACTTCATTTGGTGACAAACTAAAAGCGTTAAGTTTCATAATTTATGAAATGTGGTTATAATATAAGAACTGGTAGAAGTGTCATAAATGGTAATAGCTGTAATCCGTATTGATGATTGTTCCCCTTAATCTGTTTCTTTAATGCACTTACAATTTTCAGCAAGTGCTCTGTGTCTGTGCTGCTGTAACTATGGTGTGGTCAGACTTGTTCACCCTGTCCTGATGATGCATTAGCTTTTGTGCTTAATTCCCCAAACCAAGGAAGAGGGGAGCTGTGCCTTCTCTTCCCTCCATCTCTATGCTTTTCTCTTCTCAGCGTTTCTCTCTTTTCGCTGTGCTCTCCTGTCATCTTTGGAAATAGTCATTAATTAGTAATTGAAGCTCTCTGGTCCTTGTAAGGCTCTGCTCTCAAATTCTGAGAAAAAGAACAAACGAGAGAAAGAAAGGAAAGCCAAGGGCACCAGGAGAAGAGAAAAGCATGGAGGTGCATATATATAGAAAGAGAGAAGACAGATTACAGCAGAGGATGAAGATGAGCTGGAGAGAAATAAAGAAAGATGGAGATGGGGGAAAGAGACAACAGAAAATAAGCAGGAAGAAAGAGAAGAGGCTCCTGTAGCGCATGGCTCTGGCTCTTCCCTGGTCTGGCTCAATCCCCAGGGGCCAATGGTTGAGCAGACATTAATCTCTCTGTTTAATGACCCTACAGCTGATCTAATGACTCCTGCATAGGAACCTGTGGCTGTGGGGAGCAGCTCTACACTAAGGGGCAGGGCTCACTGTCCTGCTATTACCCATGTGTCTGAGGGATGATAATATGGTGCTCACTGCTAGTGTACTGAATAATACAGAGGACCGCTGAAAAGACCAGCATTTTCTGGCGTCCTGGTTGTGATCTGGTTAGCGTAAAGCTCTGTATTTCTCTCATTCTTTACACATATGCAATAATAATAATAATAATGTGTCTAAGTGTATAAAAATAATCTTTAAGGGGATAGTTTGCACAAAAATGACAAAGATGTAAATAATTGCTTACCCTCATGTCATTTCAAACCTGTAAGACCTTTGTTAATCTTCGGAACACAAGTAAGATATTTTTTGGTGAAATCCGAGAGCTTCCTGACCATCTCAGGTAGTAAGTACATTGTTAAAATAGTCCATGTCACGTCACTGATTTAACCATAATTATATTTATGACACAATTTTTGTCTTTGGGCAAATTTCATTTTGGGAGAACTATAGTTTGGAAAAAAAATGGATATTTTTAGATATTAAACTAAATATACCAACATTGCTAGTAGTAGTAAATATTTGGTATGGTTTAGGGCTGCACGATTTGGGACAAATGTTACATTGTGATTATTACGGTCAATATTGCGATTTGCGATACGATGAACAAGTGGTTTGATTCAAATTGCTTGTTTTGAAGGAAAATGCACACACAGATTACTAATAATGCTGAAATCTGTATTTCTCAACTGAGATACAGGATACAGTGCAACAACCAGAAATTAACAATGTTAAAAATTACATTAAAAAGTCAAAAGTATAGATAAATAAAACAAATACCCATATTTATATTTTTACAAGTTGTCCCAAAACATTTTAGCAGGATGTAACATATACTTGGTATATTTCTTTTGGTTTCTCTTGTCCAGTGTGCCAATCATTTTCTCAAATCCCTCTTTGCTAAAAGTGCGTTCACACCTGAGGTGACTTGGGGCAAATATATCTCGCTATTCGCGTGTAGTTGGATGCTTGAACATTTCGAGAAGAATGTCTTGTTACGTCCACGAATGCATTTGTTTATTTAATATAATCGCAACATTTGCTGTAATGTAATCGCATAGGCTGACATCACGATTGCGATATGATTAATCGTGTAGCACTATTATGTTTTTTATTTTATTTTTTTTAGAATTTTTTTTTTTTAAATTGGTATTTTTTTACAATTTTGAAAGTGATCGGGTCTTGGGTACTTTTCTATTTTTTTTTTCAGAGCCTAGTGTATTTTAATATTGTTTGTACATAATTTATCCAATAAATACAATTCTATTTTTAAGTGGAATAATAAAAAAAAGGTTAAAAATACCTTTTGTTTTTATATTTACAAAGGGGCGCATTTTCCCTAAAACTATTGTCACAATTTCTGCCCTTACCAATAGAGTTCAATAGAACTTGCAATAATAGTTAGCTAATGATGCTTTTAGGAAACGCACCCTTGGCCAGTCTGTGGGAACGATGTGGTTTTTGTGTTAGTGTTATATATATATGTGTTGTCCTGAAGTCGATTCAGGTGTTTTCTCTGATAGCTTGAACTTTGAGTTCTTCAAAAAAAAAAAAAAAAAAAGGTTCAGTATCTTACCCTAACAAAATAAACACAGCCGGTGTCTATACAACAACGCTTCTGTCACAGCTCATGTTCCATGCGTTTAAAATTAAGATTTAATGTGCACTCTTAATGTAAATTCTGTTGGAATATGCGTTTATCAAAATGTAAATATACCTTAAGAGGCAGCGCTGTTTATGCATTTGTTTATTATGAATTACTTTTTAATATTGTTTTGCTCTCCAAGCTTAATGTGTTTATATTTCAAGGGTGTTTAAGTGCCGTTTGCGCCCTGCAGTCTTTTAAATGCTTGTTTCTTTGTAAGTCAGCTATCTTCCTCTCTTTGTGTCTCGTGCTCTGTGGGCAGTGGTTAGACCATAAGAGACAAGGTCTTAGGGAATGCTTGATAGAAACCAGGTGCTCCTCCCAACAGTAGAAATAGTGAACACGGATGGTTTGGATTAGAGGAGGAGTGAGTTGCCATTGACACTCTCAACAACAGATTTTACGGCAGCTGTTTGTATAAAAATGTGAGGCGCATGATTTGCCGTTATCAAAAGTGAAAGTGACAGTGATGCCTTCATCGGTTTTCCATCATCTTGATGCCATCGAGACGTCTTACAATCTGAGAAAACGCTTATTAACTAAAGCTGAGATTTTATATTCAAGTCATTTAATAGCAGTAGTGTGTAGTTTCTATGCCAATCCTGCATTAAATAATAAAAAAGGCAAAAAAGTGATTTTTAGATGGATTTCCCAAATATCATCTCTTGCATATTTAACGGTTTTATGAAATTATCGTCTTCAAGTGGTAGGCTTTGTTACTCTTTTTTTTTTTTTTCTCTTTTTTTCTCAGTGTTACAAGAATGAGACTTTCATGGCCTCTGAGGTTAACGTTTCTCACCATGAATGATCCTGTCAAGAGTGTGTGTCTGTGTGTACATGTGAAAAGTAGCTGGCCCTGTACTTACAATGTTAAAAGATGCATGAGACGGCCAAAACCACCTCATTTTCTCTCTCATTCTCTGCCTCTCTTTCTGCTTTGACAAAAGACAAGGTGTTTCATTGTTGCCAAGCTGTCAATGACATCCCTTTAAAGTGTATTGCGCTACTTACTGCCTTTACAGAAGACATCAGCGAATTATAGATTTGCCTTCTGGCCTGATTCCAGGTCTTCAGCTGCGTTCAGTCTGCGCTTATTTCATCATATGCTGACACACTCTGACTGAATGACCTTATGATTTGGACCGTAGTGTATCTTCTATATTAAAGTGATCAGAATGTACTGTACTCTTAGTGATGGTTGATCAGAGTAGTCAGAATTACACCAGCTTTTATTTAAACATTTATGGCAAAAAGAAAAACATGACTTTTTGGCAGCAGTTGGACGTCGCTAAAATCTGCATTTTAAATAAAGACGCATGGCCAGAAATATTTGTGATTGGTTAGGAAGAGGTGTTTGAAAATCCAGCTTTTTACATGCAAATAATCAAGTGAGTTTTAATGTGTCTGTTTTAGGACACTGTGGCAGCAAATATGTTGTCAGACGTCTGCGGTGTCGGGGAATCCTATCTGAGCTGTTTGTTACTGTTTTATCAAGTGGATTTGCTGTGTTTCCATCTGCAGACCAGCGGGCGGGCAAGTGTGGGTGGGTGGGTGTTGTAATGCGTGCAGCCCCTGGGTGCTCATGGGAGCTGTGCTGCACAGAGACATGTTTGAAAGGAGCTTAAGAGCTGCCAGGTTTAAGCAGTGACTCCTAATGAGATTACTGAAGCATGGAGGCCACAGCCGAACGTGATCCAGAAACAAACCAGTGCTCGGATTTACGGCCCCGTTGGACACTGTACCTGCAAGACTAGTCGGTGCAGGGCAAGATGGCCTTTACTAGAATCAGTGCATTGGATGAATTAAAACTTGAGGCAGATCAAAAATACAAGTTTTAGTTATCAGAAACAGAGTTTAATTTCAATTAATAGCCCAAGCTTTTAATTGTTTGGAATTCAGCAGGACCTCTGGATTGTTTCAAATTTGAGTGATTAGGTGTTGCATTGTCTGTCACATTTTGGTTATGTAGACTTACAGAGATAGTTCATTCAAAATGTTTTAGTCAGTCATTAATTACTCACTCACTCTCATGTCGTTCCAAACCAGTAAGAACTACTTTTATCATTTTACAGTTGTACCACTGATGGACTATTTTAACAATGCCCTTACTACCTTTCTGGGCCTTGAACGTGGTACTGAGGGACAAAAAAATACCTTAATATGAGTTACAAAGATGAACAAAGGTCTTACGGGTTTGGAATGACATGAGTTGAAAATAGCAGCCCAGACTGGCCGGTGCTTTATGTGACACCAATTTTCATTCTTTGTCTGTGTCAGAGTAAAACAAGGATGACTTAAAAGCTTTAGTTGACTTAAAAGCTTCTTCTGGCCAGTTGTGCATTTTAGCTCTCTGTCTGTATTCTGGTGAGGTACAATTAATGCATCTGTTTTTCTTTTGTGTGCGTGTAAAAAGTTTCATTTCTTTTCTTGTTGTTTTTTCCCTTTCTGTCTGTGTGTAGTATCACTCACTTCTGCAAATTCAGCTGTTTATAGACTGCAGCAGGTTGGTGACCGGGTCTCTGTATGTTTGTTCTCTCCACAGGCGAGGATGACGGCGTGTGGGAGAGCGGTCTGTCCTACGAATGTCGAACTCTTCTCTTCAAGGCCATTCACAACCTGCTGGAGCGCTGTCTGATGAACCGTAGTTTCGTGCGCATTGGAAAATGGTTTGTCAAACCATACGAGAAGGACGAGAAGCCCATTAACAAGAGGTAAGACTACAATTTCATTCAGATGCTCGTTCATTTACTCACATTATCTTAAATGGATTTTATGTTATCTGTAAGGATAAGGATTAATTTGATCACAGCTTTAATGGAGCTTGCAATTTTTGCATCCTCCACTAAGGTACTTGCATTAGAGAAAAGCTTGTTTATGAAACTCAGGTTTCTGTGCAGAGTAAAATCTAGACCAGGTGGCCTCAAATCAACCACACTTCCTTTTCAATCTGACTCCAAAACGTGAATATCATTGCTGTCAAAGCATATATTTACATACAATCTCAGTGGATTTTATTTGATTTGAATACAGACCCGGCTACTTATCCAGAGATTGGCCCCTTGCGCTTTGGTGCAGTAATATATATTTTTTAAGCCGTTCTGAGGCTGCAATAGGCTCTTGTGTGTTTGTGTACATTAGCTTCTTGCAGGCGTGCAAGTGCTCTGTCTCCAGCGCTGGATTTCTCCCTGTCAGCATCTGTGCTCTTTGATAAGAAACTGAGACGACGTGTGTAGAGGTGGGGAAAAAAAAAGAGCAGCTTGGCTTTTCTCTGCCCTCTGCCACAGTTCTCTCCTCAAAGCGTCATTTATTTGCACTCTTCTCTTATCTTGCTCAAGGTCATTTATACACTCTATTAGCACAGCCAGACAGCTTTCAAGTAGGTTCAGAATTTTTTTTTTTTTTCATATTCGTCGTGCTACAAATCACAGTTAAGGTTGAATGTCTTCAAATGCAAAGAATGATATGCATTAAAAGCCTTGTTTAATGCTGAAATGAATATTTTAATCCTAGAGTCTTTGAATTTGAAGGATCAGAGGCTGTTTGTTAAACATGGTTAAAACACACATTGCTTTGAGGTCTTGTTAACAAGGCTTTAACTGTGAGTCTGTGTGTTTTATAGCTCTGTCTGTCTGCAAATCACTGCGAAGTGACACAAAAAAGGAACAACAGCGTTTCCTCCTTCAGCTCACCCTCTTTCACTCGCACACAGGCACTTTCCTTCTCTCGCGCCCTCCCTATTTCTATTACTAGTTTCCTTTAGTGTTGTGTGTGTTGATTCAGCAGTCATGGAGATTGTTTGTCTAATTTTCTTAATTACTTTTTTGCCACTAGCTTTTGAAACCAAATGACCGGCATGACTCAACATGTGTTAACTACAGCATACGGACTCATTAATTATTAATTGAATTCTTGCATGTTTACTACATACTTTCAACTCTTTGTCCCTCTATTCTATTGTAAGCTGATAAGACGTATAGATTCCTCCTATAGACATTATTGTTCAGTTGCTTGGGGTCTGTAATTTTTTTTTTATGCTAAGCAAGGCACTGTAGGATAAATAATTGAATGGATGCCAGAGATGTGCAGTTTTGTTTACTACACACATACTGTACGTCTGTTGTCTCACTAACTGGGGACATAAGTACATAAACAAAAAAAAAAGTCATGTGCACATTAGGGGTTGCACGGTTCACAAAACCCACGGTTCGGTTTGTATCACGGTTTTCGGTTCTGTACGGTTCTTGTTATTTTTTCTTTTAATCTTTAACACTTCAGAAATGTACTTCAGCATATGATATACAGCTTAATTATCCACAATTAGGATGCAGTATTTAAAAAGTTATATCATGAAATGAATTTGACTTGACTTAAAGCACATTATTGGGAATGCTCTGAGGAAAGCTAGGTGAGATTTTGATACAGCAAGAGGAAAGACATGATGATTTCAACAAGCTTTTCTTTTATTTGACAAAAAAAGAGAACGTGTTTTGCCATCTACATGAATGTATGTACCTTTTAAGCACACAAAGCCCGCCCGCCCCACGACTGACAAAAATAACAGTGTTGGTGCGAGCAGGTGAGGAAAGATCGAGTGCAGGAATGATCGTGTGCGAGTGCTTGAATTGCGCGCGGATGACATATCAAGCGCGAACGAGGGTTTGAAATGAGCTTGCAGCACCGTTTCTTCGCATGTACATCTGTTTTCCTCTCGCGGAAATGATTTCCCACGCTCGCCAGCATCAGTGGTGTGCTCGCTTATTAAAGGCATAGATTTGCCGCCATAGATTAAGTGTGTTTTTCACAAGCTGGTTGCTGCTGCTGCGGTGGGGCGGGGCGGAGCATCGCGATGCCGGCTCAGCGTAGTGATGTCTATTGGCCATCGGCGATGGACGGTGGCATCGTCTATCGACCCAACCCTAGTTCCCACACACCAGATTTATACGGCGCGGGCGCATCCTCCAACTCCGGGCAGCCTTCCTTTTCTGTCCTACTTGCCATTTCTACACGTACAGTATTATGACCTGCAGCACTCACTCCACACCGTAGACACCACAATTCTTTTGCGTGAAAGGGAAACACACTGACGTCACATACGGGGCACGAGGCTACATTGCGCATGCATGCACCGAAACGAGACAAGCGAACCGAATGTTTTTTTTTCATGAACCGTGCCATCTCTAGTGCACATGATCAGGATGGTACCACCTCATTTTGGGCCAGGAAAAACCCTAACTTGAGTGTCACATGATCCTTCAGAAATAACTGATTTGGAGTTTAAAAAACAGAGTTGCATTTAGTTGTGTTGCAGCAAAATGCTTGTGGAATTGTCTGTGTTCTATATCTATCTGTCTATCTAATGTAAAACGTTAATTTATTTAGGGTTTGATAAATAGAGTAATATTAGTAAAAATAGTAATATTACACATGTCTCAACTGTCACTTTTGGTAAATGCAATACACTTGGTTGAATATAATTAATTTCTTTCCAAAAACACAAGAAAGCCTACTTGACCACAAACGCTTGATTAATGTGTACGTTTAGGCATGTAGATTTATGTAGATTTCAACCACTACTCCTCAGTGGTCAGCTACACGTAGTGTCTCATATTAGAAAAATCTGAATCCTCATTTTCTCATTAAGAGTCTGTATGGTAAAACATCTTAATGTGTGAAAGTGGTCGTTTTGTATGAGTTTTCACTCCCTACATCCCTGTGACAAGATAATATGAACTGAAGGGATCTGATTCTCAATCGGTGCTCACTGAGCCTTTTAAATAACAGACTCAGAAGCAGAGGAGCGGAGAACACAGAGTATTAATGGGCTGTATGATGATTAGCATTTCTGCCTGCTACACTGATTCCCAAAGCCTGCTTGCGTTTCTCTTAGTGCCAAATCCCTCAGTGATGGCTTGTGTGTTCAAGTCTTATACGTGTGTTGTTTTTTTTTCACTGAGGTGGTGTTTAAATTTGTCCCCAAAGAGCCACCATAGCAGAACACACATGTTCCTTAGTGGATATCACCTGTCACAGATATGGCATTGAGTTCCTGCGTGCCATAGAAACTCATAACACCTCTGATTCCTCACAGGACTCCATTCATAAACTGGCAAGGCCAAGTTAACTACAGTGGCTGCAAAACTATATTATAATGTTGTGATGCCTAGATTAATTTGTAACATTTTCTTTTTTTTAAAAGTTTAAATGGCTATTGAGTTGTACCATTTCACAGTGTTACTGGTTTTATTTTTGATTTTTAAACAAATGCAAGCTTAATGAGCACAAGAGATGACGTAATAATTATGTAAAATCTTACTGGCCTCAAACTTTCAAGAAGTGGTGTCAATGTTTTATGATTGCTGTTTTTATGTTGTCTTTATCCTCTGTGGACAGTTTAGATTAGGTAGGTGTGTTTAAGGAGTGGAGTCATACTCGCAGCGCAGACATACACACTTGTGTTCACTTGTGAGGGATTACCTTAGTAAACCTGTTAGACTTCAGGTCCCCACCTTTGCTTGTCCTGACGCCCGCCCTCTAGATCCTTCCGCACGGAAAACACAGACAGCCTAAGCAGCGCCGCTGGCTTCCTCTCCCTCTCTCTCTTTCTTTCCCTGCAGGTTTTTGAAGAATTCCAGCATGTGAATAGACCCAAACCCTTCCTGTTCTGTTCTGCGCGGTGTTGTCTTGCGTATGAGCACACATCGCCTTGCGGTTTCACTATAATTAGAGGATCTGTGGGGAAGGGAGCTCGGAAGCCAGGCTCCGCGGAGTGCCAGAGAGCTTGTTTTGTTGTATTTGATTTTATTTATTTATTTTTGAAATGGTTAGCACACTCCAGCCATATGTAGATCTGTGTAGTTTGTGTGTGTATTTGTTGTAGCTATGCTCAGTCACTGGGCGGTTCTCTCATTGGCTGGCTGTATTGTCACACGGCACTGCTCTGTAACCAAACCCCGATGTGTTTTAGCTGCTTACATCATCCTTCATACAGGTCAGAGCCGTGATCGTGCGCACTCTCTCTCTTTCGCTCTCTCATGGTGGGTGTGAGCAGCAGATCTGTTACCATGGCTAATCCACAGATCCAGTGTGTTCTTTTATGGGCAGTGTTCACGGGGGAGCTGGGCGATGCGTGAGCCAGTGCAGAACATGATGCATCCCCTGCACGTCACTGCACATTACTCAACAATTATTGTGGTGTAATGTCGCAGTCATACTGTAAAGGGTATTTAAGATGCATCTGTGATTTTTCTGTTTGTTTAGTAGGGCGGCGGAGGAGACAGACTGCGGCTGCAGCGCTGAATATAGCCATCAGGATACCTGCCTGCGTGAAACCGCACGCATTTCTGCACATCTGTACGCACCCACAGAAATCTCACGTAATAAAATCATGCGCTTGCGTAGGCACAAACTCATTTGCATGCGGAAATGCACACACCGTCTGTTTCGACATGCACACTTATGACAAACTACAAGCTAGGATGCTTTTATAAGGGTTTGCGCACAACTGTCACAGACCAGAGGATGCAACATCTTTTCAGGGACGGGATTCCGCAGAGAACGAAGTGGCATGTGATCTGCTGTGTTTATCTATTATGAATGAACTTGCTGTAGCTATACTGCTAAAAGGATGAATTTGTCCACACCAGCTGTCTTTGTCTCGGTCGCCACTGGACCCATCTTCACTCTCGTGTGACATATAATTTGCAAAATAAAAAAAAAGTCTCTAAATAAATGCATGTTCATTAGTGATGCATTAATATGAAGATTCTGGAAACTGAAACCAAAAAAACTGTTATTAAATAAATTGATTTAATAAAAATGTTGTACATTTAACATTTAAATTGAACAGGATCCACTTTTTAACCTCAGAATTTAGTTTCTATTCCAAATTGTTGTGTAAATGTAAACATTTGAAGTGCCCCTATTATGGCATTTTTAAGGCTCCTAATATTGGTTTGGGTGTCTACAATAGGTTTACATACATGCAAGGGGAAAAAATTTGTTTTTCTGAAAATATGAATTCAATATCACCTAAGCGATTCGTTTTAAATAGTTCTAAGATTCAGTCTCTCTAAATCTCTCCTTTCTGTGAGCTTACTCTGCTCTGATTGATCAGATGGCTTGATCTGTTGTGATTGGTTAACCACGTACAGGGCGTCGGAGACTATAGGCCCATTGGCATAGTTTTGTATTTTTATCGCTATTTAAATGCAAACATCTATTATTTATCATGCTTGCAGGTTGAGATTCAGTGGAGCCAAATAAACTGGGTACTGAACAATTTTTTTTAACAGCAAGTTCTTTGTGTATCCCGCGCTGCACTTCCTGAGATTAGAGAAGCAGGTCAAGTTGTTTGCAGCCGGCCAACATGGATGGGAATTATTCAAATGTGTTACCCCGTGACGATTTGGCCGTCACAGAAGTGGCTGTGTAGAGTCAGCGCTTTATTTTTGGAGACAATAACTTTATTTATCGTGCACTTTTAGACATACAGCTATTACATACTGCGTGAAAGGCAACATTAGAAAAGGCATAATTTTGTTTTCTTGACTGATTTATACATGAAGCATGAAGCTAATTAAAAATATGAATGTTTTAATAGTGCATTTATTTAATGTTTTTGGTCACTTCATTTTGAGGTCCAATTCTTGCCATTTACAAACATTTAACTACTACTTTTGCCTTAAACTCCTAATTTTCTGCTTATTAATTTTTAGTAAGGTAGTTGTTGAGTTTAGGTATTGGATAGGATAAGAGATGTATAGTATGTACTTTATTCTAATAAATAGTACTAGTAACTAGTTAATAGTAAGATTTAGTGTTACCATTTTTTTTTGTTTGTTTTCTAGACTGTTGATGTGGACTACGTGCCACCAGAGTGTTAGTTTTTTATGAAAAATTACAAAGTCAAATTAAATAATTATAAATATTCATGTATGAATCATTCATAATAACATGCATTTAGAAACTACGGCGAACTTTCAGTTCATGCTGTTGTGCTAGTCACTTAAGTGCTTTGTTTCACAAATTTAGCTATGTTTAAATACATTAAATGGCATAGAAGTGGCCCAGTATTATTGCATTACAATTCGGATGGGAGACGAACAGTAGATCCAGTGTGTGTGCAGAACTGATTCATGCTGAAACTTCAAAGACATTGTCCAGATTATATCCTTATCGTTTGATAGCTATTTTTTCTACCCATCAATCCTGGACAGGTTCAGATAAACTATAGTAAATGTGGGCTGGTGTAAATTTAGCTCCTTGCCGCAGCTTTCTGAGCTCAGTTCCACAAGACTGATGTGAGATTCCTGACATTCCAGAACTCCTACTCTCTCACTTCCCATTCCTGTTCTCCACTCTCTCTCTCTCTCTCTCTCCCTCACACACACACACACACACACTTAGATAGATTATAGATATTGGTCAATGCTAAAGTGTCAACTCCCTTTCTCCAATTTTGACCAGTTTCTCTCGCCTTTTCATTCTCATCAGTTTCGTCTTCTAAGATGCTCACTACACTCTGGCCTTGACTGAAGCTATCTTTGCTGAAAGGGAGTGTGTGTGCGCTGAGCGTCCGTTGTGGATGGATTTACAATCCACGGAGATGTTCCAGGGTCTCCGGTCTGGCACCTCCCCTAATTTTTAAAAAGCATCTTGATTAAAATAGTCCTTTTTTCCTGTAAAGTTTAATTTTGAGGTTGAAAACGTATGGGTGGTGCATTGAGGAAGTCAGGGTGGAATGGCCTGCTTTAGAGGGGTGTGTTGGTTCATGGAGCTTTTATAGAGTAAATCTACATCCGCTTGGATGCAAAAAGAAAAATCAAACATTTTTGTGGCTCAGAAACGACAACTTTAAAAGCCGAACGCAGTATCTACGGAGCGTCAGTATTGTTTTCCGTTTTATTAGTTTTAAAAAGAAATTTTGCATTAAAGTGTTCTTCAAATGATTAATCTTTGTGAAGATTGAGAGTCTCCGAGGCGTAGAGCCAATCAGGTCCTCTTTTAGTTGGAACGTTGGCTTTGTATTTAGTGAAAGCCTGTTACATAAGATCAATAAACATTTAATTAGCATAAGTGACTGTTGACTAACAAACGTTTTGTTTGAGAAAAGTCTCGCCGGGTTTGTTCAGCTGTTATGACGAGGCAAACAGCTAAAGCGCGCAGAATACAAGCTCTAGTCATCGAGTCTAGAGGCTTTTTAAGTTCTCTTATTGACTCTAAGCGCTTCGTTTAAAGGCCACGCTTTATGAATGAGTGAGAGGATGTCCTCTTCTGTGTGTATAAAGGCTTTGTTTGGAGAATCTTTGATGGATGCAGTAGAACGGGTGTTTGTGTGTGTTAACTGCCGTTGCTCTGTGGTCGACTGCTTTAATCTGAAGGTATTTCAGAGAGTCTCAGTTCTCTATTTGTGGTAAACACGCTGCTGTTAGTACTGCACTTCAGTACCGTGGCTGACATCTTCCAGGGCTTTGGTTTGGAGAGAGGGTGTGTAACGGCATGTTCTACAGTTGATCACCTGATCTTGCTACTGCTATCGGTCAAGTGATGGAAGACAGACCGTTTGTCATGTGGTTTAGACGCATGTGCTGCGTTAAAAGTGTAGTTTGCTCAAAAATAAAAATCACATGAAGAATAAATGACAATTTCTGATGTTTGTCCTCACCACATCGTTTCTTGTTTAACATTAACAAACTAGTTATTATTTAGTGTTATTCATATACTATTACAGTATTTAAGGTTTGAATTAGCTTTGGTTTTAAAAAAAATCTTTTCACTTTAAGTGAAGTTTTATCTTTTTCAACCGCTTCTTTTCCCAGTTTTCATAAAGACACGAAACGGATTCATCCAGTAGCTTTTTGAGCGCTCAACATGACAAGACTAAATGTAACATATATTGGATGCTTTTCAGACGACTCGTCCAAGGGGCCGCAGACACCACCTGTTTGTGTGCCCGGGTGTGCTTTGAGTGTAAAGTCGTTGAGTTGTGAAGTGTGTTTGTGGGTTTAGTAGTAGTAGGAGTTTGCTACACCCTGACCAGAGCCACTGCTTTCAGGAAGTCAGTAACTACAGCTAATACTACAGCTGTAGAATGTTACCTCTCTTTTGCTGTTTCTTTCACATGCTGTTTTTCTCACCACCAGCTGTTCTTAATTTGGTTAATGCTCTTTTGCTTTAGTCTGGGCCTTTTCCCAGACTAGGTTCATGTTACCTATTTGTGACCTCTTGCCCTTTTTCTTCTTCCCGTTCTTGTTTTGTTTTTTTTTAGCTGGAAATGCAATGGATTAGCTAGTGTCATCAGAAGTAGTGGTGTCCTATAAGTTCTATTTTCGGCATGTGTTTACTAGTGCGGGGACTTATTTGCTGTTGCGTTTGTTAGAAATACAAATTTGGGGATTTGTGTGGTTTTTATAAAATGTTTTTGGAAAACGTATCTCATGCTCAATACTGTACTCGATCAAAATTGCAGTAGTAAAACAAACATATTACTTCTGCTGAGTAGGAGTGGTCATTTCTGATAAAAGAAAAGTACTGACCCTAAAATGTTTAATAGTAGTGTGTGTTATGTTTAAGTATTTTCGTTTGGCTATTATATTTTTCTTTTCTTACGTGACAAACGGCACAGCTGAAGGTGAATTTGACTTCGTCTGTGGTAACCAATGACAAATTGCGCAAGGATAAGGTGTCTGAAGTTGCAGTGAGTGTTGCTCCCTTCCTCTCTTTAGGTTTTTTATTGTTATTTTGAATTTGGTGAGTGTTCATTTTGGATCCCGGTTTAGTGTGAACCCACTGGACAGTGGTTACAGGTCATGTTTTTGTTTTGGGGTTGCTCAGTGATGCACACACTGATTGCTCTGTCTGCCGCTGAATAGAGAACTTCAGGAGCATGCTGTTATTGAGCTCAGTGTGTGTGTAGACCATGTGATCAAATGTGATGGTGCAGCAGTATTTAGCTCGCCCAGAGAGCCTCCTTTTGTGTGTGGTGTTGTTGAGAAAGTTTAAGACCAGTGTGCGACTGAAATAACGAAGCTGTGGCGTCACATCACAGTTGCGATACTATCTCTAAAGGGGGCAGCCTGCTGTAAAACATTAGGCTATCCCTAGCAAAGTCCGAGAGCTGTAGAAATGCAAGGGGTCAGTGTGGCGTGTTTACTCCGTTTAGACGTGACGTAGTTACAAATCAGTGTCTGTCTCTGTGGGTTAGTGGCTGAAACTCTTCTATGGTTCTCTCACTCTCTAAATGCAGATGTTTGGCTGGTGTTCATATTGATGGCATGCTGCCTGTACTTTGTTTTTGGAGAGACTTTCTTAGGGTTTATGAACGTCATTATAAAGTACTTGGAGCAAATAACACTGTACCGCAGAATGGGAAGTGATGCATATTCAGAGTAAGTGTTGTTGTAGTTGCTAAGGTGTAGTGAGTGGTTGCTAGGGTCAGAAAAGCAAGTTGTTGTTGTTCTTATCCCTAGTTATAGTTTGCGTTAATTCTTCAGTGCAAGTTGTTGTCATTTGAACACATTCAGGGATCAAATCTGATTGCTTGGAAAATTAGTGGCAGGCCTCTTCTCAACAAACCACATTTTTTGAGGTGTCATTCATGTCCACTAACTTTGTGTGAGATGAACATTAATACTTTTTATTAGGTCTAGGGGCTTGTTCAGATGTCTAACTTTAACTATGGGCAATAGTAAATGTGGAAATTGTCATAATAAGCGTAATTAGTTTGTGCAGGGACTTGCCTTTATTTTACAAATGTTTCCTTTTAAAGCTTGGCGCAATGACATTTCATGGAAGTACAAGAGGGTTTTTCTGGTTTAATAATTTTGCCAATGGACTAGTTTTGCTTTAAGATGCTTTAATGCCTGCGATGATTCCAGATCAGCAGAGCAACTCTAATGCGCCGTGGAACGAAGGATTTTAAGCACATTTTAGGAAGCTGGCGTAGTTTGGACTGATTTTCACAGAGCTCAGGCTTTACAGAGCTCAGAGTGTGACTAATGTAGAAGAAGTGTTATTGTCCTGTTACATACATTAAAGGTCCTCCTGCATATTCATGAGGAGAAGGGTCAAACACAGTGCAATCCTTGGGGTCAAAGAGCAGACGCTCGAATCTCAATGGCATGTGATGTTTCTCACGCGTTTAAGATATTGACAGTACTGTTTTTAGAGATACCATTGAATCAGATTCTGTCTTAGGAGTTTAATGATCACATCAGATGGCGATGAAATGATTCACGAGTTCAGTAACGCTGTTTATATGACTCATAAAGTACATTCGAAATCCAGTCAGATGATCCATAGTTGTTGAGTCTTTATGATGAATCACTTTTTTGTCCATGTGCTACTGTGTAACTTCAACACCTGTCTCTCTATCTCTCTTTCTCAGAGAACACCTGTCTTGCTCTTTCACGTTCTTCCTGCATGGAGACAGTAATGTGTGCACCAGTGTGGAGATCAACCAGCACCAGCCCGTGTACCACCTGAGCGAGGAGCACCTGACACTGGCCCAGCAGGCCTCCAGCCCATTCCAAGGTGATAAAACATTCTTTCCTTGAAATGCTTTTGAATATTTTTCCCCTTCTATTGTTTCTCCTCCGCCTCTTCCTCTTTCCAGCATTTCCTTTCTGATCAGACAGATGAGGTTTATAATTAGTAAAGCCCAGTGGCATCCTGTCTGCCACTCTGTAGCTTAAAAAAATTAATAAACAAAATACACAAATAGTGTTAGAGACCTTTTCCTGTTTTAGGAGCTTGGGGAAGAGGAAAGTGTTCTTCATTAGTGGTAACATGAGCAGTGCTCAATGACTACGGGTGATTTTTAGAGAGATCTGGAATATGTTTAAAGTAGGGCACAGAGATATGTAAAAACATTTAATCACATTTGTAATTTTTGCCCTGATAATGTTTAGAATAATTTGTTAAATGGTTGTTGATATTGACACATGCTCTTGCCCGAAGTGAAACAAAACTATATGATTTGAGGTATTAAAGTTCACCCCAAAATTAAAATTCTGTTATTAGTTACGCACCCTCATGGTGTTCTGAAACTAGGGCTGGACGATATGGCCAAAATTTATATCACGATATTTCTTAATTTTGGTCGATACAATATAATTCCGATATCGATATGGACAATATTAAAAAGCCTCAGGAGGAACTGCAGAGGACACACACAATAGATGTCTATAATACTTCCAGGCCCCACCTATTCAAATGATATATTTATATATATTTTAATAAAAACAGTACAAAAAAATAAGGTTCACTTTTTATTTGTATTTAGCCTTTACAGACAAGAAATGTGAAATAAACTATCAAATAAAGTCTTTCGAGTCGTTAGTTTTTTTGGCTTATGGGGCTATCACGTGATGAACGAACTACTCAAACCCGAAGACTCGATAGATGACCTAATCAATTCTCTTTCTGGCTCTGACTGCATTTGATAGGATTATGGGTCTGTCATGGCACGTTATGAAAGAACGACTTTCTTCTATGGAAGAAAGACTCGAAACAGGTGAACTAATTCCAGTAAGAACTTTGCACAATGCACATGACATGCACGACTGATATAATCACTCCCCAAGATGACTCGTTCTTCCCGAGTCACATTAAAGATTTGTTTAAAATGAACGAATCATTCAAGAACGGATCGTCACTGTTCCACACCACTGAATTAGTCTTTCCTGTCTTATCAACTATTTTGTTTGCCTTCTTACTTATGGAAGCTAGTTCATCCACATCTGTATTGCGTTCAGGGGTACTTTGTTGCTAAAACTTTCCACGACGGAACTCAACCAAACCAACTACTGCTGAGCGCTGGCAGCGTGTCTGTGATCACGCAATTCTGTTCCGCTCTTTCTTGACGGCTGAGCACTGAACGAAATGCTAATGTATCAAATTATATATATATATATATATATATGTATATTCAAATTTATATCGAAATATCGGAAATGTTTAAAAATCATATCACCGTTATTGAGGAAAATTATATCGCGATATATATTGATATCGAATTATTGTCCAGCCCTATCTGAAACTGTATGTTATAATTTGTTCATCTTAGGAGTACAAATTAAGACATTTTTGATGAAATACGAGAGCTTTCTGATCCTGCATAGACAGCAATACAACTACCATGTTCAGGGCCCAGAAAGGTAGTAAAGACTTTGTTAAAATAGTCCATGTAAAATCAGTGGTTCAACTTTAATTTTATTAAGTTACTAAATACTTTTTGTGTGCAAAGACAGCAAAAATAGCAACTAGTCATTAGTGATAATCATGTGTCCCTCGGTCTGACGTTTAGACCAGACCATTCATATTTTGTCAATCCAAAAACAATAGCTTCCACTCCCCTCTTAACTCCATCTCTTCTGTGATGATATGTGTTGACTGATGTGTCAGGGCTGGGCACTAGGCTTCCCTCCAGCAATCTGTCACTCAAATGAGATCGCAGCAATTAGCAAACAACAGCGATCCAGTCAATTCCCCATGGAAAAAATCAAGTCCCGCCCTCCGTTTTTCTTGTTCTTTACTCACTTGGAAAGCCATTTCACTTAGATTTACGTCACTATAGGGAGGAAAAGTCAATTGCAATTTCCGTTTCATGCTGACTTTAAGACCTTACCTGGGATTTTAAAGCCCTCCGTTGCTCTTACGTTTTTATTTTGCTTACTTTTGAGTGGAAATTATCCAGTATTTATTCATTACAGCTAAGCTGGAATGCTGTATCGACCGATCGACGTCATCCACAGCCGTGCACTAGATCACATCTACCGTTGTTTTGCATAATTGAGATTGTTTGCAGTTCCTGTGAATTAACATTTTAAGACCATAATTTATCCTTTTGATGGGGAAATAACCTTTGCAGTGAATCCAGGAATGTGTGATGTGTCAATTGGAACCAGCTGACCTTTTTCTCGCTCGCCCGCTCTCTCTCGATCTCCTTTGGTCTGCTGCTCACCGTTTCTGACAGTCTCGGATTAGTGAGCGTGCGAGTGTTGCGACTATGACCTCATAAAGAGCAGTGAGAGGGGTGTAATGAACTCATAGCTCACTTAACCGAGCAGAAGAGAGAGCGAGAGAGAGGCTGGTAGTGCACAGATTGCTTGACAGAATAAATGTGAGGTGAACAGTGTGATATTGGAATACATTTGTTTGCCTGTTTGTCTGGAAATTGCTTTATATCTGTGTGGTGCCCCCAATCAAATGCCGAACAGAGCAGCAGACCCCTCTCTAATGATTGCCGATGTTTGGATACCTCTTTAGTAGAGTCAATGCTTCGAGCTCCCCTGCCATGCAAATTCTGATCTTCTGCTTGACCACCTATCTGAAGAGCTCAAAGCATTGAGGTAGCCATCCAGAGGCCAAACGCATTCTGCCCCCGCATCTTGGCTCGATCAGGGATCTGTCAGATATTAAAAGAGCCGTTTTTACCACAACGATCTGGTTCCAGCTTTTTTTTTAAATAATGCATTTCGGATGCTTCTGTCTTGAAGCCAGGATAATGATCTCTGTTTAGATTTAAGCCGCCATAACCCATTTAAAATTAATCGTGTCTCCTTTCCATTTGTATAGCATCCCCCTGCCCCCATTCCCTCTTCCCATACCTCTACCGGATGGACAGAGGTGTCCTCTGTCATTGTGGCTTTTATGGATTTGTGTGATGAAGGCCATGGAATGAGCCGGCTAATGGAAGGACACGGGATGGATTCATCCCCCCTCCTTTTTCTCCCTGGAAGCTCCTTCCTTCCTCCTAACCCCCTAATACGTGGATCAATATATCAAGGCCGTTAAAGAAACACAAGTACAGAATGAGATTTCCTTGGGAAAATTTGTGGCCACCTACCTCAGTGTTTTAGTTGTTTTTTTTAGGCACGAAAGCAGAATGAAAGCCGCTCTTGAGCAGCTCAAGTGTTTTGGTAGGATACCAACAGAGCGAAAACCGATGCCGTTGCTTCCACGTTTGTGCTTCACCTTGTCATGCGCGCTTCCCTTGTCTTTTTCACCCCGTTTCTGTCTCTCTCCCTTGTGAGTGACCTGTTTATTTAAGTTGTTTTATGGGCTCAGAATGAGCGCTGCTTGGCAGTAACTGGAGGCTGTGTTGATTTGAAAGGCTTTTGGAAAGTGTCTGAGAGAAAGGAGGAAGGAAAGACCCGGCTGCAGTGGAGGAGTCATTTAAGACCACAGTTAATGAGGAACAGAAGTGGAGGGAGCGGTTGAGAGAGAGCCAGGCGGGAGTGTTTGTACAGTGTTCCCCGCTTCATAGACTCATTTGCTTTGGCCCTGTTCTGATTACACGCTCCTTAGTCTTCATGTGTTTCTGCTGCATATGCTGGGCCTTCCTCGTTGTAAGAACCAGTTTGGGGCAACTTTCCAAGGACGTCTCTAGATAAATGCCGCTTGATTGTTTTGTAGGATCTTCTTCTAATATTATGTTAACACGAGTACTCGTATGCGTAAACAAAAACTAATTGGGGTACTAGGATAGGTGATTTATTCAAGAGCAATATGATTATTCAACGATGCATGTTACATAGTCTTGGCAACTCATTTTGTGTACCAGCTAGTGCTGTCAGAGTCATGAGTTTATTAAATATCATACGACTAATTTGCAGCTAACAATTTAATAGCTTTTTTCTTGTGTTGTTCACTGTGTAAAGATAAGTCACAAACCTTTACCTTTTTTTGTTACCACTTTATTTCGATGGTCCACTTTAGACAATCTACTAACAGTGAGTAACTTTACAGGTATATGTCAACTTCTTCTACTAACCCTAAACCTACCCTAACAGACTACTCTGTGAGTTAGTAGACATGTCGTTGAGAATTAGTTGACAAATAGTTGACACATAGTTACAAAGTTACTTTATAGTTAGTAGAATGTCCAAATGGAATATCGAAATAACGTGTAACCGTTTTTTTCTTTTTTTACATAAATTCTTAGTGCTGTCAAACTATTAATTGCGAATACTCGCATCCAAAATAAAAGTGTGTGTATAGTGTATATTTATTGTTTATAAAAATATATACATTTTAGAAAAAATTATGTTAGT
>JAUMHQ010000065.1:9537748-9553886 GCA_032361165.1 Enteromius paludinosus | reverse complement strand
TAGGTTTAGGTGTAGGGTCAGTGTAGGGCAATACCACATACAGTCTGTACAGTATAAACACCATTACGCCTATGGAGGTTCCTCATAAATCACAAATACCAACATGTGTGTAAACAGTCTTTTATTTTGGATGCAATTAATCATGATAAATAATTGACATCACTAGACAAATTGCATATATTCGATTTGATCTGTATTGACCTAATTACCTGATATTTATTAAGAATTAAGTTATTTATTAATTGTATAATATATACATATTTTTATATTGCTTAAAATTAAAAATGTTTTATTATATATTTATAGATGTGTCATTTCAACTTATTTCTTTGTAGTATTTTCCATTCTTTGTGTGTATGTGATAGCTTGTTTCATTAACACTGTGATATAATAATAAAATTCCCTTATCTGAACGGCAATCTGTGATTGAGATTAAAAGCGCACAATGATTATGATTAACTCAAATAATCTTGATTAGATCAGATAATCGTGACAGGCCTGTGTCCCAGATTTTTGACCTTTATGCCAATGCTGCCCAGTATTTCTTGTGTTCTGTACTGTACATGGTGTGTATTTACTAAATCGCTTCTCTATTTCTCTCTGTAGTGATTCTGAGTCCATTTGGACTGAACGGGACATTGACCGGTCAGTCCTTCAAGCTGTCCGACCCTCCAACACAGAAGCTCATTGAAGAATGGAACCAGTTCTATCCCATCAGCCCGACCTCCAAGGAGAGCACAGAGGACAAAATGGAGGACATCGACTGGGAGGACGACTCGCTGGCAGCAGTGGAAGTGCTAGTTGGTGGGTTGAATTATAATTTATTTGACTTAAAAGGCTGGTAAATTAACCAGTTGTATTGTGGGAGGAATACACATTGCTGAAAATACTGAAGAAATGTAATATAGTGTGCAATATGATTTTGATCTTTTTTCTTTACCCCCAAAGTCTGTGTTCATAAGGTGTTAACATGTGTCCATTTCTCCAGGTGGTGTGCGTATGGTGTATCCCGCATGCCTGGTGTTAGTACCGCAGTCAGACATCCCCACTGTAACACCTACGGGGTCTTCGCACTGCACCGCTGTCTATTCAAATGGCCATCAAGTGCCTGCTTCAAACCGTGACCCCGCCATCTCTTCAGTGACCCTGACTCCTCCCACCTCACCTGAGGAGGCGCAGACAGGTAAACATACCTCAAAATCGACTCAAACCCATGCCTATCCCATTTCTTAAGCAGCGTCCGTTTAAACCTTTTGACTATTCTTTCTTTCTCTAGTTCACTCTCACTCGGCACAGAAGTGGATGCGCTTGCCGGTGGCGATGGATGGATTTAGTGTTGACAGCACCAGTCATCACGGTGGCAAGATTCCACGCAGGATGGCAGGTCAGGTGGTTGAGAGCGTTTGGCAGGAGTGCAACATCAACCGAGCTCAGAACAAGTAAGTGTGCTCAAAGTAAATCTGAGATCAGATAATCCCATTTCACAGACATGATAAATCAAACACAGAGCAACAATGCACTATTAAAACTGGTACAAAGCATATCCGAACCGCAGAATGTTTTATTAGGGATTATTGAGGTAAAAAAACAATTAAGTGATCGAGATTAGGGAACTTTTTTTCCATCTTGGGAAGAGCTTTTAAACCCTCTGTCTAAATTAAAATCAAATTTCAGCTCATCATGTCACATTTTAGATTTAAACAATATAATACTATTTGTTATGTTGTCATTTCATAATTGTCTTACCGTTTAAATTGAGTTGATAATCCTATAATTCCCTGTACTTCCTAAATGGCATATCCGCTTTTACTCAAAGAGGTCAATTTATGTTCAATAGAATCGGTGTGATAAAATATTTACAAACTTGTGTAACCGCAACTTATCACACAAGAATTATTTTCAAAAATAAACTCGCACTGTGAGAGATTTGCTAGACTAAAATGTACAAACCAGCCTCAACAAAGTACCATAGATTTTGAGATTTAGAAGCCATTCAGAGTTTGATTCCAATCTTGTTTCATTGTGTTTTTGCAGACGGAAATTCTCTGCCACAGCCTCCAATGGGACCAGCGAGGAGGAGACGCTGATGAAAGTGGGCACCTGGGACTTTGTCGACTCCACACAGAGATCAAGCTGCAACTGTTCGAGGTACAGACAAGAACATTTACTCAGTCCTGTAGTCTCATAGGCTGTCGTTGTTGAAGCATGCCGCTGCTGCTGCCACTAATCGCTTTTCAGTTCTTGTACTGTCATCTGTCACTATAAAATGACAGGCAATACATTTGTCATGGAGTATTAAATAAGCTCTTTGTGAAAGTGAGTGTTGAGTTCTGAGTGGTGCTGACAAGTCCTGTTCTGATTCTTTTATTTGCTTCTCTGATCCGGAGTAAAAATTAATTTGCTTCGATATTCGGAGTCTGCATGTGTTTGAATGTATATCTGTAATGTATCGGGTTGTACCTAGTTTTGTAGCTCAGACGGTCCGTGTTATTGCATGGTTTTTATTCTTGTTAAACACTTCTATATAAATGAATCTGGAAACTTTTGGCAATAACAATTAAAATGCAATTAAGAATTTGATTTTGACACCAAGCATCATTACAGAGCTCTGATTATGTATGTGTTTCATAATTAAAGAGGGCAATATCACCTTTTAATTAACGTTTTTATGAAGTATTATTGTTCCCTGCTTCATGGAATCTACTTCAGCTTAGAGTTACGCAAAAAAGAAAACGATTAGAAACAATAGAACAAATGAAAACAAAACAAAGAAACCAATTTGACGTAAAACGCTTGTTTTATAAATGCATATTTAAGATTATAGCGTATATTTTGTATTACGAAAAAAACAACAACCCATAAGTCTGTCTTCTCTTATAAGAGTCTGCAGATATTGCAATTGAGTTTAATGATGTAATTAATCTGTTCAGACTGTTGCTGATTACATGCTACTCACAAACCATGTGTGTGGCAGAAAAGGATGCTTACTTCAGGTAGATAATAGTTTTAGAAGTGCTGAAAAGAATGAGACCTAACACTGAAGCATACATAATAGTTTTATAAACCACATGCAAGAACTGAAAAGAGTGAGACCTAACACTGATGCATTGTATGTAACGTTAACACAGACTTAATGTCACGTAGTGTTGTGTGGTTATGCTGTTAGTCGTCTTCTCGTTTTTTTTTCATTGAGTAGATGTTCAGTTTAGGCCAAGAGAAGGCCAGGCGCCATGGGACTTGTCATTTGCCAAATATGTTTTTTGGAAGAGACCCAGCATGAGAGGTGTGATGAAACTCGGAGTCCCCCAGTGAAGTGAAAATGACCATGCGTCGACTAGGATCCATTCTGCTTGTGTGTGGTGTTGTGTGCATACATGTGAAATTGTTTTGACAATTCTGTGACTAAGAAGGGGTATAATTTTACCCTTGCAGTTTAAGTTTAAATATGTCAGTTTGTGTAGGTATACTTATGTTTATATATAAATCTACAGCTCTGTATATGTACTATATATCTTACCAGCTCCAAACTGTCACATAGGTGTACGTATTCACACCATCTCAGTTCCAACCTCAAAAGTAGCCTGTGGTTTCTTTGTTTATAAAGGCTGAATTAAGTTCCTTGACCCTACCCCCACCCTCCAACACTTCAAACTACACGCTTTAGACTTTTTTTTTTCAATACTAGCCTGAATACGTGTAAAATATTTCAAGCAAAACACGGATGAAGGTTGTGCATTTAAGGTTTTTGTTTTGAGATCAAGAACAACATTATAAACGAGAGACACTGTACAAGGAAACCCACAGGGAAACTCTGGCAGCTGCTGGGCTTTACATATCTCCGAGAAAGTGTGGACACACGTTATCTGGTCAGACAGACTCTGATAGCAGTGGAGCGCCTGTTGTTAAAAGGGTGGTTTCTTAAACCTGTCCTTGGACTCGACAATCAGAGAATCTTTATTCAAAGAGTGTTTTTTCATGGGTCCAATAATAGTTAGGAATTTCTAAATAATGAGCTAATTAAGAAACTGTTACATTTCTCTTGTTACGAGTCTCAAAGGCCTATTAAACCTGAAAAGAAATGTTATGAACTCTCACAGTGAAGAGAAATGAATAAAAATTATGATTTCTGGTAATAGGCTTGCTTATTAATGATGACATGAGCTCATAATTCATGTATCTGTTGTATTAAAATATTACTTTATCTTATCAGGCACAAAACCCTGAAGCAGAGAGCAAGCAGCACGCCTGGTCAGCCGCCCACCGCTGGTCAGACGCAGCAGCCGCCCGTCAAGCACAAAGCTGGGGAGAAGACGGAAAAGGGAGACAAGCAGCAGAAACGCCCACAGACGCCCTTCCACCATCGCAACTCAGTCTGTGAAGATGTCTCAATGGAAACCGACGCTTCTGCTGGTCAGCGCTTGGCTCTTAGAGCTCAAGAGAGTGGACGGTTTTCTGGGCTTCGCCAATCTGATGTGAGCACTGGCTCCAAACCTCCACAACTGCACAGCGGGGGCGGAGCTACTGTGGGCAACAGCGGCCCAACAGAGATGGTCGGGTCACCTCAGCCACCACCGCTGAGCCCTCACCCTTGCGAACGTGGCGAGGAAGCCTCAGATGCCATTAAGAACCCCTCCACGCCACACAGCCAACATTTTTACCCTCCTTCCGCAGAGCCATGCCTCCTGCCCCAAAAGGGCCCAGATGATTCCCGTTTAGAGCCCCTCACCCAACCTTTTCCCCCTGCGTACCCCGAGTCCCTGGAGCCCACCCCGTACGTCAGTGCAGCAGTAAACCTAGATGACGATGGGAGTCACGTACCTTGGAGGTTTTTTAACCTGCCCCGAAGGAAAGATGCAGAGTTTCCCACGCCGTCACTACCAGGAGACAAACTCAGAGAAGAGGCGTCACTCGGAGCTGAAGGGATTATGTCGATTACTGAGTAAGTATCACATATGTTTTCAGGCAACACACGCAATTACTTGAAGGTATATGATGTCATTTCCCAGCCACCAAGCAAAAATTACAGAGAAAACGCTTCCCTCTGTCTTCTATTGATTGGACAAAAAGACAACTAGGCTATATGTAAATGATTTCTGTTATGATTAGACATTGTTCAGCGGGGCGAGCCAGTTTACTGAACTCCAAATAGATGTTGATATGCAAATTTGGCTGGTCATACCCATCAATCTGATAACCTGGTTTCTGCACAACCTTTTTGTGCAGGTTAGTTTAAATGAGCTTTTTGATTTGGGAGAGGCATTGGTTTTTAGCTGCAGTATTTTCAAAAGAAAAAGGGGGGGGAAATTGTTTGTTTACATTCTCTTTTAAAAGCTCCCTGAAACAATGTAGTGAACTTAAAGTACATATCTTTAGGATTTAGAGCTCTCCATAACCTGTAAACAGCCAGGAGGATTGCATTGTGTCGTCTTATAATGGCTTAAGTAACTGTGATTCTAAAGAGAGAGCGGGACCACCCTGTGGACCCTCTTAATCCCCTCTGCTCACGGCTTTTTTATTTCCAGCAGCCTGAGTTTGTTAGCGAGAGCCCCCAATACCGAACCACACACGTCCTTGTCTGTTTGTGAACTGTGTTTTGAAATAGCTGTGGTATAGCCTCGCGCTCCGCTCGCTCAAACACACACATAACCACACACTTGTTCTGCGTGGAATGTTCTTTCTCTGAGTGCACACACCATGTTAATCTCTCACGATGCGCCCTTTTGACATCATACTACACTAATGTGCAGGCCTAGCACTGTTGTGAACTAGGAGATTATGCGTCCGTCTCACACGTGCATGCAAACACTCAGGGGTTTACATGGGGATTTAGACTAGAAATGAACATGATATACTTTTAAACACCAGCTTGTGGACCGTAAGGATTTATACAAGAAAGAGGCACTGAAAGAGATGTAAAGATGCTACTTTTCTTCAATCTCTGTGAAATTAAGGGGCTTTTGCTTATTATGCACAGTAATGTTTGGTAAGAGTCTTTTTTGTAAAATATTATGATTTAAAATGACTTTTTTTTTTTTATGTGATTTGTTGGCAATTATTAATTTTCAGCAGCTATTAGGCAAGGCTTCAGTGTCACATGATCCTTAGAGTAAGTTCACCCCAAAATGAAAATTCTGTCATTAATTACTCAACCTCATGTCGTTCCAAACCCATAAGAACACATAGGAACACAAATTTAGATATTTTTTTAATTATTTAAGAAATTATTATAAAACGCAAACTTGGTGCTCAAGAAAAAGTTGTAAGTGTGCTGCTTAATATTTTGTGGAAACCTTTTCTTCAGATTCTTTAATAAATTACATTTTCAAAACAACAGCGTTTATTTGAAAAAGTCTAGCATGATAAATGTATTGAATGTCATTTTTAATATTGCTATTTTTAGACTTGCCGCTGATGCTTTTTATAAGTTGTTATTATAATATGAAGATTACGCCTGAAGAATGAATATTGGTTCTGCATATCGGTTATTCATGCACATTATTGGTATCTGTTATAAACAATAATACCTGTCGATCGATAGTTTTGAATGTGACGTTAAGATTTGATTTTTGAATATAAAAATGAACCTTCACAACCCACTGTAGTTATATGGTTAATTTAATCATTTTTAATTAATTAATTAATTAATTACTTAATTAATTATAAACAAAGGTTGAAATGAGATTGTGTTCATATCTTGACACTCTTGCAACATGCACCAACCCTTTAGACTTCCAAGAAAAGCACTAAGAGAACTTGTCTCCCATATGGTTACCTTGATTTAAAAGCACAGTCATTTGACACTGGTGCCAGAGCTGTTTGATGACAGTCTCCAACTAAGTCATGACATGTTTACTTGTGTGAAGAATATGTGCTAAAGTGTACATTTTATCTGCTTTCTTCAGAAAACTGTTACCCATACTGCTTCCAGTTGACATGAAGTTGTTGTTTTAATGCAGGTAGCGCCTACATGGGGACAAAAAATGTTCATGCGTATACTGTTAGAGGATTGCACATTCATCGCTTTTCCCACTTTGTATTCCAAGAGAAAACTTTTTCTTTTTTCTTTTTTTTTGTGTGTAGTCACATTTATTAACATGAAATGGCATTTGTTGAATCTGTTGAAGGGGGAACATTCGTTGGTCGTTCTGATATTTGGCTCTGTGTGAGAACGTTTGGACAAGTCTGTGTGAATAATGTTCATGTAGTATGAACTTTTCCTCTAAACCGTTGCGGATGAGAGCTATTGAAAGAAACGACTTTATGCCCCTCATAAATTCACGAAGCAGCAGTGTTATGACAAAACGAAGTGTACACATCGCTCAGCCGTGCAGTTGTCTTCCTGGAAGAATGCTTGTTGATAGTATTACGTTTAAAAAATATGCGCCCCTAATCCTTCACTAGAAACAAAAAATGTCTGATTTGAAAATGTTGCTTTAGCGTGGGTCCTTCACAAATATTGATGTGTTAAATAATGCAGTTTCTTTCAGCAATTTTAGATGTACGTGAACATTCCAACATTCTAGTACTCACATTTATATTGTTTTTCACTGTAAAGTTGTTGTTTGCCTGCATTTGGCCAAGATCAGGAAAAGAGAGGTTTAGAAAGCTGTCTCTGTTGGCCGCAGTGAGATGTAATGGTATGCAGTGCAATCCCAGTATGCACTTGGCTGGTGTCCTCTTGTGACTGTTCTGCTGTTAAGGCCCAGTGTAGTTTCTGTGTTCTCTGGGGCCTCAAAATGGGTTTAATCTCTGGCCAGCACCACTGTGTGTTGTCACCCCCCATCAGAGCTACGGTGGTCTGAACTGTGTGAAAAGGACAGTGCATACCATTTAACAAACACAGAGGGGTTTTACATAACATACATATGATTTGAGAGACATTAAGTGATTAAAACTTAAGTTCAGAGCTTGTAGATCAATTATCAACTAACATAGGTTTTCTGTTATGCTATGAATGTGTTCATTTCAAAAAAATCCTTTAATCCCAGACATTGCGCACTTGATTGGTCTGGGAGATATAATCGTCTCTGGGCAAAATGAGCATACCAAGCAGTGTTATAATATTTCAGTTATGGTTTGAACTATTTTTCTTGTGTCCTGTCCAGGTTAATGGTTGCCTCCAAAAGGCTGCTCAAGGTCTCAGATGAACGGATCCAGACGTACCTGCAGCGACAGAATCAGCACCTGGCTGCAGCAATCACAGACGGTGACCACGAGCCTGAGGTCGACCCCTACGCTTTTGTTGATGGAGATGTTAAGTTCACCTTCTCGGATAAGAAAGACAAAGCTGGGGGAGATAGAGAACCAGGAAAGAAACACAAGGTAAGCAGAAATGTTTATTTATTTTTTTATTTTTTTTTGCTAAAGATGTCCCATAATGCACTTCTTATTTGGCCTTAACTAATGTTTCAATGTTTGGGGTTGATGAGCTTTTTTTAAGTACCTTATACTCTCAGAGGCTGCATCTACATTCAGTGAAATGGTAATATTGTCAAATTGTCCTTTTTTTATTTTTATTTATTTTTTTTCTTTGATGGCAAGGCTGAATTTTTAGCAGCCATTACTTAAGTCTTCAGTGTTACATGATTCTTTACAAATCATTTTATGCAGATTTTGTGCACATTAAAGTGTTAAAGTTTCCAGAAAACTACTGCTGCTTAGTACTTTTGTGAATTTTTGTGAAATTTTTGAAGGTTATTGTTATGCAGCATTATAATTGTCTTTACTAGCACTTTTGACTATTTGATGCATCCTTATTGAATGAAGGTATTCAATTTAAAAAATTAAAAAATAAATCTTATTGACCCCAAACTTTTAAATGACAAATGTATAGATACTCTTCACTTTTCACAAGCTAGTTTCATTTTCCCTTAGAAACATGCAACATTGCGGAAGTAAAAAGGGTTGTGAATACAGTTTCACATAGACTTTTGTTCATACGAAAAGGAATTTTAGACACCGCAGATTCTCCATTGGCAGTGTAGCGTGTAATATGCTGGCATCATGTCTGCTGTCTTCAGCTCATGGGAGATTCCCATCTGAGATCTGAATCTGACACCCTCAAACGTGGAGGAAAGAGCATGAATAGAGGGGGCGAGCACAGTCTCTCCCATTCCTGTTGGATTTTCACACATACGTTAAGTGTCTTTTTGGCAGCTTCGAAGGATTAACAAAAACCAGCTTTGTCCTTCTGTACTCTGTTACTTCGTTGTTTTGTAAAAGCTCTTTTGGTACCTACTCTCAGAACTGCACGTCATATGTGTGTCTTGGTAACCTTACAGCTACTTTTTGTTGTCACCGAAGAGGTTCAAGTAATGTAGGCCAGATGGTGCAGCACAGACTCATTTATAACACGCGTGTGTCTGTTACGTGTAAACACACTGCAGCGTTCATTTGTTGTAAAATACATAGTCTACATAGAAAATTGCTTTCTCGACTCCTGTAGTCCACCCCAGGGTTTTGCTATCGATTACGGGGCGGAGTGATTATCATGTACAGGCGTTTATTACAGAGTTGGTCATTTGGATGTGAAGTGTGTGTACGGAGGAACAGATTACACTCTTTATGCAGAGAGACGGCCTGCAGCGTAATGAAATTATGCACGGCGTAATGAATCTCTGCATAGCGTGCGGCTTGCATTGTAATGGTGGCTCTGAGATGTGGAGGTTGCATGAGGGGCAGGTTAAGGGTCTGGGGTGCGTTTGTAAGGCGCTGAGGGATAGCTGCATTCCCATTAGCCTGTGCTGTTATCTTATATTATTTATTATTCTGCACGTGGAAGATATAATTTGGTGGTAAAATACAAATATGCTTCCACACTCATTCACTCTGTTTCTCTTTTTCGCGCTTTCCCTCACTCTTCTTTTGCTGTCACCTTGTCTCATTGGTTGGCTGCGTCTAGGTGATTGTTAACCAAAATGTGTTCTTGAACTGATGCACTCTGGACTCTTTTCATTTTGTTTTGTGAAAAAGTTAATCAGTGTGTGCCTAATATTGAGGACTACACTGAAAATAAACGGCATGCACATTAACAGCAATCAACATCACCTAAATGCATGCATTTTTAGCAAATAAGGATTAAATTAAGAAATAACTGAGGTAAATAACACTTTTACTGTATGTGTTTTAGCTTCATCTCAACTCATTTGCGACTGACATGTCAAAGTACATTTTGGACCCTGCGTATCTAATCTAGCACAACCTTTGTGTATCTGTGCATTATATAATAAAGTCTTTTTTTTAACACTTGCTATCTTCTATCTTATTTTTTTCTCTCACAGGGAGAAGATGGCAGTGCAGTATCAGATGGTAAGGACTGTCCTGTTACACTCCACTGACTCTCTCATGAACCCCTCTCAAACCCTGAGTCCATTTATTTTATTTGAAATAGTTTCTCTGTTGACAGCCTGGGTCAGTTTAGTGTATTGTTGCTCATAAAGGTTAAATGTGTTCCCTGAGTGAGGGAAAGGGCTCGTCCTGATATGGTCTCAAGCCCAGGCTGTGGATACGCTAGATAAAGATGGAGAACAGGCCTGTGTGTTAAGCTTTCTCTCTCTTTCTTTCTCTCTCAGATGCTCAGCGAGCTGCGGCCCATAACCGGGCTGCTTCCACCAGCCTCATACATGATTCAGACCTGGCAGTCTCCTTCAAAGACCTGGACAACCTCTTCAACTCAGATGAGGACGAACAAACAGTTAGTATCAAACTGTCTTTCTGTTATCTGTTTCTATTTTGTCTCCCCTTTCTCCCGTCACTGTGTGTAAAAAAAATTAAAATAAATAAATCGAATTTGCTGGTTTGGCAAATTTTCACAATGACGCGAGAGCTCGGAGCTGATTGTCGTATATAATTAGATGTTAAAAAATATCATCAATATGTAATCATTGTTAAAATTACCATTTGAAAATAAGGGTATGTTGCAATGGAAATGCCTTTTTTTTTTTTTTTTTTTTCCTGTAGAGAAATTGCTGTAATTTTATTGAAATCATAGCTCTGATTTTTGGCTAATTTGTGTATGTCTCAATAGCCCGGCGCACGGAGAGCTGTAAATGGAGCAGATGAGAAGTTTGGCAGCAAGGAGTCGAAACCAGCCACAATGGTTACTGACCCCTGTATAAGTGAGCACAGTCTCTGTCTCTATAAATACACAGGGTTTACTTCATCATTCAGACTCTGTATACTGCTCTCTGCTGGCCGTTGTGACAATTTTCACTCTGCAAGCAGAGAAGCGGTAACATCATGCACATTTCTTTGAGTGGGATCTGGGGGTTAGTTTTCTTTAACATGCAGAAATGAAGGGTTGTGAAACAATATGCTTTAAAATAAATGAATCAAATCACTTTTTAAAAGTTCTTTGTAGCTTTGACATTTCGACTATAAGTGATTTTGCTTTTCATGAGAATAAGTAGGAAATTAAACTATTAAGAGCATAATATATTTATGCATGTACTGTGTAATGTTCCCTGCATCCTTCCACTTACATGTCATCTTTCCCTGTGCTCATCCATCCCTCAGGCGCAGCTGATCTACACCAGATGTTCCCTACTCCTCCATCTTTAGAGCAGCACAACATGGGATACTCTCCTATGAACAAAGAGTATGGCTGTATGGAGCCTGGCTCTGGTCTTAACGCTCTAGATGGCCCTACTGCTCTGGGTGGTCAGTTTAAAATCGAGGTGGAGGAGAGTTTCTGCAGCCCCAAACCTTCTGAAATCAAGGTGAGATATGTAATAAGACTGCTACACCATGTGCAGCGCTGTAGGTATCCATTCTCTACTGGCAGCAATATGCTAAGCTACAATATCAAAGCCAATGGAAATGCATTTTATATTTGAAACTACATTTTAATCTTGTTAAAAATGAGCTTGCATGCATTTACTCTAGTGCTTTCTTTAATAGTTTTTCTATTTAACTTAAATGACTCAACAGCAAATTGAATATGGTTTTCTCTTCCTCCTCAGGACTTCTCATTCGTGTACAAGCCTGAGTTGTGTCAGCCGTTTGTGGGCTGCTCCATGTTTGCCCCCCTGAAGTCTTTGCCCAGTCAGTGCCTGCCCCCTATCAAACTGCCTGATGAGTGTGTTTACAGGCCCAGCTGGACAGTGGGAAAACTGGAGCTACTCAACTCTGTACCTTCTATGACCATTTTCAGCAAGGATGGGTAAGTTTCCCATCTGGGGTGAAATGTACTGAAATTACTGTATAAACAGACTTTTGTATCACTACGGGTCTCTCACAAAGAAATCCTTGGGCAGAATTTCTCACCGAAATAAAATAAAATATAGTATATATTATTAATTCTGGCAGTAAAGCACATTTTCTTGCCAAATTCTCAATTTTAATAGCTGTTTCATTCACATAAATTATGGCACAATGCAAAAAGAAAAAGTATTGTTTTTTTGGGGGGGGGGCAAAACAATTTTTTAGCAAGATTCACCCAAGAACTGTAGGTACCAAATCATGCTCTGAGGAGTCAGTTACACCCCCACACTCCTCTTGTTCTTATTAATGGCAAATAGAGAATAAAAGCGAAGAACAGGTGTTAACACACTGGCAATTAGCCTGTCAAATCCATCTGCTGCCACTGTCCTTTTATTTTCTTATATTTAGAAGCTGCTTATCTCACAGCTTCTTCACTGTCTGCACTCAAGCTACTTTGTTTCTCACGGACTGGTTCATTTGAATAGCTTGTGTTTGCTCAGATGACCACATCTGATTGTCATTCATGTCATATTCTAGTTGTCTGGTTTGCTTTTTCATGTGGTGATATGCACCTGTGTCAGGGTCAACTTCAGCTATGCTCTTTCATTCTGTTAGTCTGAAGTTAGACTTGAGTTTGTATTCTCTCTTTTTACTGGCACTGTATCTAAACAGATAAAAAAAGTCTAAAGTTATTTTCATATGTGTATCTCAGAGAGCAAATTGAACGTTGTGTTCTTGGACATTATATTTGCTGTCAGTAGAAATTTAGTGAAATGGAGAGAGGAGGGGGGTGTTGCGAATGGTCGATGACAGGGCGATAAGTCTGGTCATAAAGTCTACGTTTGTTTAAGTCAGTCCAAAAGCCCTTTATGAGCTGGTTAGGCTTCTTTTATAACCCACAGCAGCTGGGGAGAGGACCACGTCTTCAAATGGGGGACCTTCAAACGCCTGCCTGTTTTTAAAGGCCACCGGGAGCCACGCTCGGCATTCTCACACTCGCGCACACACGTACGGTCCATGTGGCACAAGCTGTGCTTTCATTTCTTGCACAGCTGCCTGTTGGACCGTCTGTCTAAAAATAGTTTCTTACTCCCCCCAGAGGTGGTCTTAGGATACAAGTACAGTACTGCAGCTCAGTTAATATCCACTAATCATCTATGGTGTTGAGAACAGACAAGATATTTTTAATGTTGACTTCAGTGATGTCCCAATTAGGGCTGGGCGATATATATCGAACGATATATTATGCGCATCTCATCAGTAAAGCCGGTGCTTTGATTAGCGGTAAATCTCCGTCAGCTGTTTTTAAATGCAGCAGCAGCTTATGAACAGAGCCGTAGATCACTGGGAAGCTGCGCCATTGAATCACCACGAAACTCAACGCGAAGCTTCTCTACCGTTCTGTTCATAAGCTGACGAGATGCGCATAATATATCATTTGATATATATCGCCCAGCCCTAGTCCCAATTAACTTCTTGTCTTTTTTTTTTGTTTTTTAGTGAAAACAATGCCATGGAACAAGATTATATCCAGACGTACACCCCTCAGACCCACACGCCGTTCTTGTCTAACAGCGCTCCGCCCAGCAATAGCGGCACGAGCATCCTCCCATCCCCAGCCACGCCTCGCTTCTCAGCTCCCACCCCTCGTACCCCAAGGACCCCCCGGACCCCCAGAGGCCCAGCCAGTGTGCAAGGATCCCTCAAATATGAGAACTCGGACCTGTACTCACCGGCCTCGACGCCCTCCACCTGCAGACCGCTTAACTCTGTAGAGCCTGCGACCGTTCCCTCCATCCCCGAAGCCCACAGCCTATACGTCAACCTCATCCTGTCGGAGTCTGTCATGAACCTGTTCAAGGACTGCAACTTCGACAGCTGCTGCATCTGCGTATGCAACATGAACATCAAAGGCGCCGACGTGGGCATCTACATCAGCGACCCCAACATGGAGGCCCAGTATCCCTGCACTTGCGGCTTCAGCGCTGTCGTCAACCGGCGCTACGGTAATGGCTCCGGCCTCTTCCTGGAAGACGAGCTGGATATCATCGGACGGGGTTCGGACGTGAGCCAGGAGGCGGAGAAGCGCTTTGAGACGATACGGAGCATTTCGCTGGAGAAGACAGGGGGTGGAGGCAAGGATCGAGTCCCGGACGAGCTTATCTCTGTTCTGCAGGATCAGTGCACTAATCCCTTCTCCCCTATGCTGCCGTTGGATCCAGAGGGACTGTCTTCCCAAGGGCCAGGGGGCGCCACTGTACCACCATGTGTGCGTGTGGAGGAAAGGGACTTCCACAACGACTGTTACCTGGCTCTAGAACACGGACGGCAATTCATGGATAACATGTCGGGTGGGAAGGTGGACGAGACGCTGGTAAAGAGCACGTGTTTGCACCACTGGGCCAAATGCAGCGGTGAGAGATTATTTCCATTTTTCACTTCACTTCACTAAAAAAAAAATTAGCAGTGATAACTTGGTCAGAGTTGATCCCATGTGCTTCAATACACATTCTTGCTGTGAGCAATTATTTTGGTAAAAGATTTGTTTCTGTGCATTATCTTTGCATTTATATTTGTATATGGTAGTAAAATATTGACTGTTTTGAGTATATGTATTAAATAATTAATATCCCTCTTTCTCTCGCTCTCTTTCTATAGCAGTGGATGTGAGCGGGCTGTGCTCTCAGGATGTGTTGAGGGTTCTCCTCTCTCTTCAGCCTGTTCTTCAGGATGCCATCCAGAAGAAGAGGACTGTTCGCTCATGGGGAGTCCAGGGGCCTCTCACATGGCAGCAGTTTCACAAGATGGCTGGAAGAGGGTCTTATGGTAAGCAGCAAAGGCACTTGTTGAGCGATCATGATTTTTGGAGTGGAAATGTTCAAAATTACCCAATGACAAGATTGTTAGTGGACTTTGATACCACTCACCTGTCTCTCTGACTTGACTTCTTTGCTTCGCTCCAGGCACTGATGAGTCTCCGGAGCCGCTGCCCATCCCTACCTTCTTGGTTGGGTATGAGTATGATTTTGTGGTGCTGTCTCCCTTCGGCCTGCCTTACTGGGAGAAGCTACTGCTGGATCCCTTTGGTTCCCAGAGAGACGTAGGCTATCTAGTCCTCTGTCCGGACAGCGATTCTCTCCTCTCTGGTGCCAAGAGCTTCTTTAGGGAATTGACAGCGGTTTACGAGGTGAGAAAGTTTGTCAGTCTTTAATTTTGTCTTGTACTGTCTGTCTTTAACACAGAAGTAAGCTATTTCCTGTGATGGAGCGAGACTTCCGATTCATTAGCCAATATATGTAAATGACTAGAAGAATTCAGTAATGAATACAATTATAAATGAATGAATATAATAATAAATGAAAATTAATTTTTTAGACTTTTTAAAAAAAATATATATATTTCCTGAATTCTCTGACCTGCTTTGTGATTGGTTCTTATTTTTTTTGCCCAACAGTCTTGTAAGCTCGGTCAGCATCGACCAATCTCCAAAGTGCATGCTGATGGCATTGTTAGGGTGGGTGGAGCAGCTGCCAAGAAGCTCTCAGAACAGCCAGTCAATGATTGGTTCCTGAAAGCAGCTAGTGGCAGCAGTGATGCGTTTGCCAAGCTCAAACTGTTTGCCCAAGTCTGCAGACATGACCTCGGTAAGACCAATCTCTCTCTCTCTTCGGTATCCCTGCTGTCACAGAAATGTATCAAAGGCCTAGTTTAGAATGCAGGTCTTGATGCTCAATTCTGATTTGTTGCCTATATATATTTTTTTGGTTGTCCGTTTACATGTTTTTTTATTTGTGACCCATATCTGATTCATGTGTTTACACTTGCCATACGATCTGAAGCATCGCGCATGCGTTGTTGTTATTTACTGCCTCCACACGTGCTTCTTGTGAATAACAGTGTTGGAAATTATAGAAATTAGTTATTTTTATTTCCATAT
>JAUMHQ010000065.1:9517504-9537648 GCA_032361165.1 Enteromius paludinosus | reverse complement strand
ATTTACTGCCTCCACACGTGCTTCTTGTGAATAACAGTGTTGGAAATTATAGAAATTAGTTATTTTTATTTCCATATTCACCGTTGATTATTTGTTGTTTTCTGAGAAAAAATGTGTGACTTACAGTCGTTTGAGGTTAAGCAAATATGATAAAAATTAAAGTTTCCCTCCTGTTCTTTTATTTATAATTACTACATTAATAATCACAATATTTTTTATTTTATCTGTAAGCTACTATAAATAAGAACAGATGCATTTTATCTTTTTACATCTAAACAAAAGCATTCATGTACAAAAAAAACAAAACAATAATCAAATGTAAAAATCACTTCAGGGTGTTCATTACAAATAAACTGATTATTAAAACAACAAAAGCAGTTCAGTGAAGTGCAGCGAGGTGTTTTCTCTTCTTTTATTGTTAGATTAACAGATAACAGGCTATTTGCATGTATCTAATGTTACACATCAGATAGTTTTCCCGATCAGCTCCTCAAGCGCTCACTTAAGACAGGACAGAGATGTTTGCGTAAATGCTTACATAGCCTTCTGTAGTTCTGTGTTATGTGTATTAATCGGGATCGCGCGCTGTCAGAATTGCCGTTATGTGCGCGCTCTTCTGATGATTGTCAGTGCGGGAAGCAAACTGAGAAAAGGTAAACCTAATCCTCTCAGAAAATATGCAGATAAATAAACTTTAAAATGTTTAAATACTACTTGGATTGGAATCGCTAGCTGAGAGCTTAATAAACCAACTTTTGTGAACCTCAAATTCTATGAAATTAAAAAGTTCCACCTTTTTTGGATGTAGCTCAAAAAAACCTGTCAGCATTGAATTTTTTTTTTACCAGCACAAGTAACATAAGTCAGATATGAACACACATGCCGCAGAGAAGTACAAAATTGTCACCGTTTTAATGACACAGAACGTAATGCCGCTTACACGACAGTCGCATTGACACAAATCTGATTTATATCTGATTTATGTCCACATATGAACGAGGCCTGCAACCGATCTCAAAATATCCGAATGCATGCGGGTTTTTTTCTGTTTACACTGCCATGCAACAGATTTGATCTGTATCACATATGAGCAAAAAATTGGAATTGGGTCACATTTAACTGACAGTGTAAACGAGGCCAAAGTGTACCTGTCTCACTAATCTTCGTCTTGTTCCCTGTTTCTTCAGCTCCATACCTCGCTACACAGTCATTGGACAGCTCTCTTCTCATTCAGCCAACCCCTGTCCCTTCTTCCACCCAATCATCTTCCTCTCAATCCTCAGGCTCCGCCTCCTCCAACTCCCAAACCTCAATGGCCTCCGGAGGCTCCGCCCTCAACAACAACAGTGCTGCCAGCAACAGTGGCTCAGGCCTGCCAGGCAACACCAATAACACCCCCTCCTCCTCCTCAGGCCCTCAGGGCAGCAGCATCCAGTCTGCCAAGCCCAGCTCGTTCCCTCCCTTTGGAAGCATGGGAGTCCAAGGTAACAGCTCCCAGTCTGGGGCTCTGGGCCAGCAGGCTGTCACCCAGAACTCAAGCCTCTCTGGAGACAATTCAACCGTCAACAGCCAGACTCAGGGGCCAACTGAACCTCCAGAGAGGTACACAATGTATTTGTTGCCTTTTCCTGTCTAAATAGTAGCATCATGTGTAAATTTAAGTCCTGTCAAAATGTAACGTAGCTTGTAAAACTTGTGTTTTTGTGTTAGAAGCACATTAAAGGCCCTTTCTTTTCCCATTTTAATCAGCACTATGGAGAGAGAAAAGGTCGGAGTTCCTACAGATGGAGATTCCCATGCCATCACGTACCCACCTGCCATCATGATCTATATTGTGGACCCCTTCTCATATGAGGAGGCGGAGCCAGGGGCGTCACAATCAAGCATGTGGACACTGGGACTCCTCCGCTGCTACCTGGAGATGCTGCAGGCCCTTCCAGCTCACATACGCAACTCTGTGTTTGTACAGGTAGGTACAGCAGATGACACTAGACATCCTTTACAGTTGGACACGTCTTAAACATCAGTTTAACATTTCAGGGTGATGTTCGCATGCAAATGCAAGCTGATGTATTAAAAAGTGTATCTCAACTAGATGACCGCAAGCTGGCTTAAAATGATCAAGTCAAAACAAGCAATGATATCTCACTTAAATTCTCACACATTTTTTCTTTTAACAACCAGGGTTCACATGGTCTTAATCCAGGATATATTTTAAAAGTGTGATTTCTACATCTTAAAAAGTCATTTCGTCATTTATTTTTAAATCATTCATTAAATCTTAAGATTCCATGGGTACTTTTATAAGGGATAGGGAGACCCTAGAAGTCGAAAAGGTTGAGGACCACTGATCTAGTGTGAATTAATTTCTTCTGGTCTCAAATACAAACCTATAGGAAGAACAGCAGATACAATGCGAAGACAGTAATGAAACCAGTCATTGTTTTACATCTGTGCACTTTGTGTTCTTAGATTGTCCCCTGTCAGTACTTCCTCCAGCCTGTGAGGAGTGAAGAGAGGTACCTCTACGCCCAGCACCTCAAGTCTCTGGCATTCTCCGTCTTCACCCAGTGCAGAAGACCCCTCCCAACCTCCACCAATGTGAAATCACTGACGGGTTTCGGCCCCGGCCTCGCCCTCGACACTTCCCTCAGGAACCCAGATGTGAGTGAGGGTTCAGTAGACCAATTGGTTGACACATTCCCTTTTTAGTTGTACAGAAAAGGATAGCTCAGACAGTCTCCGGAGTACCTTAAATATTAAAATCAAACAAAACACATTAGCATTGCTAAAAGTCCACTGACATGTTAAAGTGTCAGTCCCCAGTGTTCCAGTGTCCCATGGTTCTGACCTCCTTCATAGAGCTTCCGCCCTGGCAGCCCATTCAGGCTCTTTAACGGCTCTCAGTGCTGTATGAGAACTCGGTGACGTGTGGAGACTGTTACACTGACCTCCCTGTCCTGGAACAAAACCAAAAGGGACTCGCACAACCCAACAGTTCTCTTTCCATTATCTGCTTGGGCAGCTCTGTGAGACCTCCCTAATGGGATCCGGCTTGCATGTTTTGGCAGAGGAATCCAAAAGCTCCACTTGCTCTCCTTTCTTAACCGAGCTATTTGTAGAATCCAATTTTCTCGCTACGCTCACTAGCACTGTTTCTCCCACCCCAATTCCTGCCCCACTCACAAAAGAGATGTGAATACTCTGTGGGGTTTATTGATTTCGTAAGATAGGAAAAGGTTATGCTGACATGCCCGGGTACGAGGCTGATGGTTCTTGTCCTGATCTCTGCTGTGTTTTTGTAGGGGGAAAAATTGCAACTTAAGTTATGTCACTATTTTCCATTAACATATGACTTTCTTGTTACAGAGACCGGAGTGTCTGCGATTGTACACGCCACCCTTCATCCTGGCCCCAACGAAAGACAAGCAAACGGAGCTGGGTGAGACTTTCGGGGAGGCGTCTCAGAAGTATAACGTCCTGTTTGTGGGCTACTGCCTGTCACATGATCAAAGATGGCTGTTGGCCACCTGCACGGACCTTTACGGAGAGCTCCTGGAAACGTGCATCATCAGCATAGACGTACCCAACAGGTGAACTTACATAAAAACGCCCTTACTCGTTCGCATTTTGTGAAATGCAGGTGATTTGTAAACTACGCAGAATTAATTATTCACTCAACACTTCAGAAAAGTGTAATATCTGGAACCATTATCATCACTATAGCTTTGACAAGTGAAAGACCTGACGCCTTTGCAACACTTTTACACTCATTTCCATTATGTACATTTTAAGTAGAACACATTTAACTATGAAATGATGTTGTAAAAATATTTAAAGCTTTTGTGACTGGAGGTTTTAAATGTTTCTGTTTTTTTTTTGTTTTTTTTCATGTAAGAGCAAGAAGGAAAAAGGGATCTGCCCGGAAGCTGGGTCTACAAAAGCTTTGGGATTGGTGCCTAGGTTTGGTTCAGATGACATCATTGCCATGGAGAGTGGTGATTGGCCGGCTGGGACGAATAGGGCATGGAGAGTTGAGAGGTAATGCCCATGTAAATGTTTTCAGGCCTTTAACCTTGAGTATTCATAGTTTTTGATTGTAGTCACTACTGCTTTTATAAAAAGATTGATGGCTACATACGTTATTATTATTAGCTGTAATAACATTGTAGTTTTATTAAACTAATGCCAATTCATTAAGTGGCATCCTTCTAGCCAACTGACTGATCAGCATCCTTGAGTGCACATCCAGTGGATACATTTTTGCACATAGGAATAATTATTATTTTTTTCCCCTCTTTCAGACTGGAGTATTTTATTGAGCAGACGGAATCTGCAGTCAGTGTCTCGGAGGCTGAAGGAGAACTGTAAGCTGTGCGGGATCTCAGCAGCTGACACTCCCAGCATCCTTAGCGCCTGCCTGGTTGCCATGGAACCCCAGGGCTCATTTGTCATCATGCCAGGTAGAATCACGCTTCCTCTTACTCTCCGTATGGTGTGCATGTTGTCGTCCTTATTTTTATGGCTAGTTTGATGCATTAGCTGTAATTAGTGTGCATAGTTAGTTAGTTTCTGCTCTGTTTGTGACACAAAAGAGAATTGTCAAAATGATGATGCTTTTCTCTGTACTATCCAGAATCATTTATTAAAATGCTTTTTAAACCAGATTGGAAAAGGAGAGTAAAACATCAATAAACACTCGTCATCTTTAAAATACAGCCCTTCACCGCTGTAGTCCTGCATCTCTTTGCTGTGGATGTGAATGATAGCCTCAGTGTGTCATAACGCATGTGTCTGCTGTCCCTATCTGATATACACTCCTGTGTGTGTGTGTCTCGATCTCATAAAACACTTTTCTGCACTCCTATTGATTCCTGTGCTGGTGTGATGATACTGAAGATCGATGGCTTTTTTTGACAAAAGCTTTTCATTCTGTCATACTATCAAGATGTATTGCATCTGATGGATTTTGCCCATCACTCACAGAGCTTTGAGAGCGACAGGCTTTTTTTTTGTACTAGGATGCCTATGCAAGGAGAAAACTGGTTTTAACTTATTAAAATCCAATTTCAATTTCAGTCAAACCTGATTCTGTCATGACTATTACAGCTAATAATATCTTGCACTTCGATCAATGAATGCTTGTTTCTCGTGATCGCGGATTCAATCTGTCATTTTTAATCTTGTCTTTCTCTTTGTTCAGACTCTGTATCAACAGGTTCGGTGTTTGGTCGGAGTACAACGCTGAACATGCAGACATCCCAGCTTAGCACCCCGCAGGACACGTCTTGCACTCACATCCTAGTGTTCCCCACCTCTGCTTCTGTGCAAGTCAACAGCTCCAACTTCCAACATGAGAACATTGACATTGGCTTCAACCCTGGCAATGGTGAGGAACACCACTTTTTTTTTTTGTCTATATTCCTGTGCTCCATACTTGGAGATTTTGCCATATATATCAGTGGCCTGTCATTGCAAGTACTTTATACAGAATCCTTGGTTTATTCGCAGATGGAACAGATCAAATGGGAGACATATTTGATCTTCTGGAGCAGGAGAATGACCTGGTTGATCCTGACATCATAAATATCCTCCCTGCATCGCCCACCACGTCACCAGTCCATTCACCTGGATCCCAGTACCACCACGGAGGAGATGGGAGCAAGGTAGCTGAGATTTCCCACCTAAAGTTACAAATAATCAACAGACCTTTGAGTTTCAATGAGTTTTTAGAATAAAAGACAAAACTCTTTTAGCTTTTTAAGGTACATTTTACATTATTTAAATTCGGTCTTGACTCACATGGTTCTAAACCCAAAAGACTTAAACTAACCTTCAAAACACAAATTAAGATACAAGTGTAAGAGTAATTGTTGCTTACCCTCTTGTAACTCTCATAAGTTTTGTTATATTTGGAGCTCATCTCTATAATCTTTCTTCTTTTTCAGGGTCAAAGTACAGACCGCATGGAATCTCACGAAGAAGCTCCCAATATCCTCCAGCAGCCATTAGCTCTGGGCTATTTTGTGTCCACGGCTAAAGCAGGTCCACTGCCTGACTGGTTCTGGTCCGCGTGTCCTCAGGCACAGAACCAGTGTCCCCTTTTCTTAAAGGTAATTGATCCTTGCTCATAATGCAAGAATTTTTGTTTATTATTGCATCACATTTCTATTAATTCATCTCCAGGGAATACTGTAAATGAGCAAAATGGTCATATTTAACTGATTTCAGTCTATATGCAGAGCCGCAAAACGTCAAGGATGTAATTTTCTTTAGAAAGCAGTGCTATACTGCACCCATCTACCTGTCGTGTTTTATCCAGGTCACATGACCTTTTGTTTCCTCCTCATGCAGCATTTACAGAGAATCCTGCAATGGGGGATTTTTAATAATTCAGTGCTCAGGGATCGGGCCAGACTGCTGTGAGTGTGTATAAGAGAGAGCAGGAGAGAAAACAGACTGAAATATATGGAGGGGGAATTGAGCTTGCAAAATGTGTTGACATGAATTATTAAGGCAAAGCGTTTGATTTGATACGCAGCTGTTCGTTTATTGCTGACTTGTACACAATTAAAAAGTCTTAAGCAAACGGTTCCCTAATAAAGGAAGCCGTAAACAGGGGTTTGAATGTTCCTGGTGTCTCGTGTTTACTCGTTCATGGGCTTGTCGATTTAATTCATTGCAGGCTCTGACAATGAGAGGAAATGCTCGGCTTTGTAGCTTGTTTTGGGTGGGTGTAGATTAATGGATTCTGTCGACTGAAAATTTCTCTTTCCCAACTCTCAGGCCTCTCTACACCTCCATGTGTCTTCAGTGCAATCGGATGAACTTTTGCACAGCAAACACACTCACCCTCTGGACTCCAGTCAGACCTCTGATGTTCTCAGGTAATATTCCTCTTAAGTGTCCATGAAGTAATACCATTCTGGTTAATGAGAACGAATGCTGAATATTCCATTTCCCCCCCCCCTCTTAACAGATTTGTTTTGGAGCAGTACAATGCCCTTTCCTGGCTGACCTGTGACCCTGCAACCCAGGACCGCCGCTCTTGCCTGCCCATCCATTTTGTGGTGCTCAATCAAATGTACAACTTCATTATGACCATGTTGTAACACTCGCAGAGCAGAACTGAGAGCAGGACCTTATCAGGGAACGAGAAGAGGAGAGTGAAGAAGAGGTGGATCTGAAAACAACCCAACAGATAACTACAGTGCTGGACTTTATATGTACGCGAGTTACAGCGGAGATGATCTGGGTAGACCGTCACTACACCCGAGACCCAGCACTGTGGAGGAGAACCAGGCGTCTGGTGTTTATAACACTCACTCGAAGAGAAAAAGAGGAGAAACGGAGGCCTTGAATGAGTTACCGGCAGCATGGAGGCCAAAGAAGGAAGTCGGAAGTGCTGACTGGTGGTGTTCTACATCCCTGGATCCACAGCTACTACGATGGAAGCGCACGGCTCCTCGGTTAGCATGGATTTGGCCAGTTCTATGATCGACGTGTATGGAGAAGTAACCTGTAGAGAATCTGACGGAAAGGGACTTTGATGCTCTATGAAATGAGAGATTGAATTCTTGGTTTTAAGACCTCTAATTCCCTGTTTCTTTTGGATGGGATTTTATCCAAATGAAATGCCTGCATCTGTCTTATTTATTGTAAGTTTTTAATGTATAATTTGTCTGATTTCTTAACCTCTTTTATATATAAAAGTTCTAGAAGGTTTGTATCGCCTTCCTGCTTTAAAGCAATTGGTCAAAAATATATGTACTCGTCTTAATTACAAAATGAACCAACGAAAAACCCACTAAAAAGATGAATAAAATAAAGTTGCGTAGGTTGCTTTTAGAGTATTATTTTTTGTAAGGGAGACAGATTATTTGTATTGTCACGATGTACAGAGGAGACCGGACGGGGGTTTCTGTCTACGCCTTTGCGTGTGGACACAATTACAGCTAAGCTTTAGCTGCACGGGACTTGTACAGCAATGAAGTTCACTGTGTTTAAAAATAAAGAGGTACATTGTCGTATATTGTATTTTATACCACACATTTAGACACAAAAACGAAAAACTGCAATATATAAATAATTATATATGAATGCCGCACCAGCCTTGGGTGGCACTGCTTCTGTTTTAGGAATAAAAAGTCAACTTCATGTTTTTCCTGTGCTTGTGTTTTTTGGGGGGAGGGACTGTGATGTGACATTTGAAAACCTCTTGATGTGATGGAGACTTGCAGCTTTGATGAAGATTACAACAAAGATATATAGCCCCTCTTTAGAAGTTCATCCATTTCTCCTGCTTGCACCATGTCTGAGTGATAAGGGACACTTTTAGATCAAAATCACTTTTCTTTGAGTGTGGTGTAAATGGACTTCACAACCAGATCTGGGTACCTGTTGGAAATGCAGTGTTTGTGCACAGAGAAAGATCTATTTCCTGTATCTTACTCTGTTCAGAATAAACTGTATGCTGAAATTCAAAGACCCTGGGATCTCTCTTGCCTCCCACACCGGTTCTACATGCTTTCCAAATGCAAGTGTGTGAACTACAGCATGTAAGGAGCTATAGGGTCTAGCGCTCCAAGTTTACACCGTGTCGTGGTTTGATACTTTTTCCAATCATTCATATTTTAAGGAAAGATTGATTATCCTAATCAATCGATGATTGATTGATAATCTTGAGAAACATTATTGATAATTGGTTATTATTTAATAAGGCTATTTGCATTTTCCACAGTTTTTATGACAAATACCATATTTAGCTTTATAAAAATTGCATTGATTATTGTGTAGGTAGCACCTGTTTGTACTGTGGTCTTACTATGAATACTACATTTAAAATATAGTTACTATGATAACTAGTTAATCTGAACAAAATACCACATGCAGGCCGCTAATTTAATTAAAAGCAAATATAAAAGTTAAAAAATACATTCTATAATTTAAAAAAAGGGGGTTTTAGAAAAAAAATATTACCTTTTGATACTTGGAGCTACCATTTAATGGTAAAATATGTCCTCCGTTGTGTATCTAACCCTGCAGAGCTATTTACATGGACAGCAGTTTTAAGTATTAACACTTTAGAATTTAATTTTAAGAATAGATTTTGATCTTTATTGTAAATGTGCCGTATTTACTGCGCTGTTACCATAACTTAACTATGAAAACGCCTGTGATGACCAAACAATGGTGTCTAGGTAGGCGGCTCACTAGGTTTTGAGACGCAGTCAGCGTCAGCGTCCAGCATGCACACCGAAGGCAGATGAGCGCTTGTGCTAAAACAATTCACTTTTCTACTTTTTAAGCTTGCTATCAGTAAGCAGTCTCGGGGTGTAGATTGTTTTTTGTTTTTTTTCAAACGGAATAAGTCAATTATGTGAAGCATATGAAATATTTCCATTGGAATTGTAGTGCTTCAAATAATTTCATCTTGATGAATGGTGTTCTCTTTTTATTAGCTCTAGCAGCTAGCCTGTTAGCTAACCGGTGAACTATACGATCTTAACCGACGGCGCTCAACTTCCTGTAGGCGTAAGAATCACGAAAGACCGCGGTGTCGCGGGCCTCGTCGGGGTTTGGGTTGGGTTTCTGTTGCAGCTAGCGGCTCGGGGTAAACTTCAGGTAAGCCGGTTTCACTAGTGTTCCACGGTCCCTAATGATACGAAATATAATTGTATTAGATTATAATAAAATTACCACGCAAGCCAAAGAGTTTGATACGTTAAATATAACGTTGTATTTTATTGTACTGTGCATTTGAGAGCAGTTCTCTCCACAGTGAGCATTCGAAAGTGTTTTTAAATAGTATCAATTTGTTTTGGAACAACAAATGTTAAAACATAAATATACATTTTCATGAATGCACATAAAATCTAAGTGAACGCACTGTTATACCATGGGACTGTTTTATTACCAAATTCATATGCTATAGTATTTACAGACGTTTACTATTAACTTAAAAGAGTAAACCAATGCATGTCCACAGCATAGTTATACCATGGTAAGTCATAGTAATACTGCAGTGCTGTTTTTGGGGTGCATTTTAGTCACAAACGTCATTATAAAAATGAAACAAAAAGACAGTTATGTTTCATTGTAAAAACATCCCGTAGTCATTATTATGATTTTATCATAATTTTATCAAATGTCTTTCCCATTCATTTGTAACAGCAGAATGGCGGACAGTGCCAGTCTTCAGTTTGTGAGCCCATATGCATTTGAGGCCATGCAGAAGGTAGATGTGGCCAGACTAGCAGCTTTAAGTGACCCAGAGCTGCGGCTTCTGCTGCCCTGTCTGGTGAGGATGGCTCTGTGTGCCCCTGCGGATCAGAGCAACACCTGGGCACAGGACAAGAAGCTCATCCTGCGACTTCTGTCAGGGGTGGAGGCGGTAAACTCCATTGTTGCACTGCTGTCTGTGGATTTCCATGCTCTCGAGCAGGATGCTAGAAAAGAGCAGCAGCTGAGGTGAGTCTAGAAGCTAGAAATAGTTTTCATGGGGCCATTCTATAGATTCTGTTCACTGGCATAGTAAATCAGATAAGTAAGTCTTTTCCAGAAGTGCACGGAGAAGTTGTGAGAGGTGTTTTGGAGGGAATTATGCTTAAATTTCTTTTGATTTTCATTATATTTTCTCTGTACAGGCATAAGGCTGGTGGCTCTAATGGCGAGAGCATCCTGGTCTCTCAGCTGCAGCATGGTTTGACTCTGGAATTTGAACACAGTGATCCTCTCAGGAGACTCAGACTGGCTCTTAGTGAGCTGCTGGCCATTATGAACAAGGTTTAGTAGGCTTCTAGTTACTTCAAATCTGTATAATGATCTGTCCTTGTTAGTCTAGAAAATGTGTAATTTTATTAGATATTATTTCTGTAATTATTAACATAAAAAAATAAAACAAATATTGTATGTTATGATTCTTTTAGCAAACTAGAAGGACTAAAAAGACAGCATGAACCAAATGAAAAGGCTTCATGCATGTTTTCTTTAATATTTTATAAAGATGCCATGTTTGTTATCTTTAATTCATTCTTTCACACATATTAAAATATTTTCCTGAACAGGTGGCCGACTCTAATGGGGAGTTTTTCCTCAAGTCCTCGGAGTTGTTTGAGAGTCCTGTGTACTTGGAGGAAGTGGCCGATGTACTTTGCATCCTACAAGCAGGTGAATGGTGTAACTTTGAAGATAAAACTATAAATCAAACATAAAAACACAGAAAGTAATTTTTTGATTTATCTGCTCCCAACAGAGCTGCCTTCTTTGCTGCCCATCATTGAGGTAGCCGAGGCCCTGCTTCATGTGCGGAATGGAGAGTGGTTCCTGTGCCTTCTGGTGGCAAATGTCCCAGACAGCTTTAGTGAGGGTATGTCCATCATCTGCTGAAATATTGTGATCCAACAAATCTTCAATTTAAAATTTTGTTGAATCCGTTCACTTTTCCTTTCCTTAAAGACAACATCAAATGAACACTTATTAGATGTACTTGTTAATTACAAGTGCCTGGCCTTACTGTGCACGTTCATTTGTGACCGTGCTGGCAAAATTAGTCAGAATGCTCACAGGTCAAACTATAGGCAAGCTAAAAGAAAAATGCTGAGGAGTACCTTTTCTCTGCTTGTCTCTTGCAATCATTGTCATCTGAAGCGTACGCATAAAAGCACAGAATCACAGTGTTTAAGTGTTCACACAAACATATTCTATTATTTCTTAAGGGAATGTTTGATGAACTTTTCGGAAAAAAACATCTGGGGCCGGTTGCACCAGCAGAACATACGCCCAGTCGTAAGACTAGTCTGGACGTAAAATGCGTCTTAAGTCCTGCGTACAATTTATACCCGTTGCTCCATCTTGGCGAGAGAACGTGTCAGCGAGGATGGTGCAACTGGTGTAAATATTGAGCGGAAAGATGGACGTAACTTTAGTCCAGCTTTTTTACGTCCAGCTGGTGCAACCGGCCCCTGATGTGTAACTTTATATTAGATCTATGCAGTACAGTAGGCCTTATAGGGGTCATACAAAGCCAACTTTCCACTAGCTAATATGATTCTTTAGGGTCTTAATGGAAAGTGTGTAATATAGATTGTTTTAAAATTTCTCAAAGATAGTTTTAAAAACGCTCATTTTACCCTGTCAAAAACAGCTCTTTAGAAATCACGCTGTTCTGTGTACTTCCCCTTTAAATCTTCACGAGATCTGCTGACTCCGCCCCTCTTTTCCGAGGCGCTCTCAGAGGATCTTTTTTTAAGCTGTGTTCATAGTGAAACTTGCTAATTAGCACATTTATTAGGAAAGATTAATTAAAAGACATTATCCTCCCTGCTTCTGTAGGTGAGGCTGGATCATGAATGACTCGCGCGAACATAAACGCATTTCGGTTGATCAAGGGCGCGTTTCCCTTCAGAACCAAACATAAAGTTAATCATCTGCGTCTCTTGCTTGTCTCTGCATCTCCGTCTGATGACGGCTCACTCAGGGCGGGTCTGAGGTAAGACACCAGTTCAGTTTGTGTGACACACTGCTGTCAATCATCTATTGTGGGTGTGGCCTCTGTCTGTGGGACGCCACACCAACATGCATTTGAGAATGGCTTGATTTCAGAATGGGCAACTTATTTTTATTAAATAAAAAGAAAACTACCTGTGGATCTTTATCATTGTAGGGTGGTTATGTACTCACTCTCCCAACACACATTCAGTCCAAACAGCTTGAAAAAGTGCATATACCACCGTATGACCCCTTTAATATGTTGATAGTTTTCACGTGACGTCACATCCTTTTAGGAACACTGATCCATTAAGCGGATTGCGTTCATTTTCTAGCCTTATCTGCTGTTTTAATGTTACTGTTTTGAGTATATTAAGTGTGTACAACGTTTTTTTACTCTGTTTAATCATTGATATATTGCTGCAGGGGCTTAATATTGATTGCAATTTGCCAAAACCTGAATTTCGTTCACATACCTTTGTTGTATTGTTTTAAGAGGTGATCTAAATATTTGCGGCTGTGAGACAGATGAAAAATTGACACTCTTATGCTGTAGTTCTATAGTTGTTTTGAACCGGTCACGTGACTGAAAACTATGAATAGACTGTCTGTCTCATTAATGTTATTTTAAGAATAAAAGAAAAGAGGGAATTACTTGCTGACCCCACAGGGTGAGATCTTGCGTGGAGCTTCAGATCAAGGGAGATTATAAGTGGTCTTGTATGTCTTCCATTTTCTAATAATTGCTCCCACAGTTGATTTCTTCACACCAAGCTGCTATTGCAGATTCAGTCTTCCCAGCCAGGTGCTGGTCTACAATTTTGTTTCTGGTGTCGTTTGACAACTCTTTGGTCTTGGCCATAGTGGAGTTTGGAGTGTGACTGTTTGAGGTTGTGGACAGGTGTCTTTTATACTGATAACGAGTTCAAACAGATGCCATTAATACAGGTAACGAGTGGAGGACAGAGGAGCCTCTTAAAGAAGTTACAGGTCTGTGAGAGCCAGAAATCTTGATTGTTTGTAGGTGACCAAATACTTATTTTACAGGAATTTCATTCATTTTTTATTCATTCATTCATAATCCAACAATGTGATTTCTTGATTTTTCTTTTCTTATTTAGTCTCTCATAGTTAAGTTATATCTATGATGAAAATTACAGGCCTCTCTCATCTTTTTAAGTGGGAGAACTTACACAATTGGTGGCTGACTAAATACTTTTTTGCCCCACTGTATTTGTGTGTGGCTCTGTTCAGAGCCAGTTTGAATTGTTTCGTATTATTGAATGGCCAATTCTCAAGGCTCATTACCTAGACAGGATCTTTCATTGGGAGAATATTCCGCTCAAGGCTGAATCATTAAGGGAAAGAGCTTGTCTATAGAGATACACTGTAATCAGATGCAGCATGAATTTGTGACTGACTCGGCTGCGTTTTCTCTCAGGCATTTTTTCATAAGAGGCTATTGAAACTAATATCATTCCGGCACTTGATCATAAAAGATTCTCTGTTATTCTAATCATTCAGGGTGGCAAAATGTCATCTGTGGTTAAAATAACATGGTAAAAGGTAAACAGATATTTGAAATCAAGGTGAGAGGAGAGCTGAATTCCAAGCCAAATAAAGAACAATATTTGTGGAAAATATTTTAAGATAATCTCATCCAATCTGAGCTGTGGTGCTTAATTAACTCACATTATTGAATCTTAAATGAATCGAGTATCGAAAATGTGTTCAATCCTGTGATATAAAGCTAAATGAATGTGTTAGTTTCACTGGTTGTTTTCTGGGAAATTAATCAAAATTGCCTGTGTGTCTTTGTGTCTCCAGTGTGCAGGGGATTGATAAAGAATGGAGAACGGCAGGATGAGGAGAGCGTGGGTGGGCGGCGCAGGACAGAAGCTCTCCGGCAGCTGTGTCAGATGAACCCTTCTCAGGCTCTGAACATCAGGGCCATGGTGGTGAGTCCCCAGCACTAGGCCACCTGTCATACTTGGTAATGGACCGCAGCTAATTTGATCAGAACCATGTGTCATTCAAGTCAAGCACTAAATCCTTCCACAGGTGGAGGAGTGTCATCTACCAGGTCTGGGTGTTGCTCTAACGCTGGACTATAAGCCAGACACGGCAGATGAGGCGGTCAGTCCTCTTGTGTCTTACGTCAGCGGCCTACTTCTGGGTACCAATGGAAAAGTGCGTACCTGGTTCAGCATGTTCATTCGCAACGGTCAGCAGGTAAGGAGGAACAACAGAAGCACTCTGACAATTAGCTGCTTCGTAAACGCATGAAATTCATGTATGTTTCTCACTTCAGAGGAAAAGAGAGAGCAGCTCAGTGCTGTGGCAGATGCGGAGGCAGCTGCTGCTGGAGCTGGTGGCCATCTTACCCCGTTCCCGCAGTACCCATGTTCCCAATGACAGTGACATGGACTCAGAGAGCAGCTCGGGGTACTCTGGACTGCGGGAGGAGCATGTGGTGAAGGCCAGCGTGCTGCTGCGACTCTATTGCGCACTTATGGGGATTGCTGGTCTTAGGTATGCTACAGCTGACACATATCAGTTCTTTAAAGTATAGATGGGTGGTGAAGTAACTCTTAACTATGAGTAATTTAGATGCTTAAGATGCTAAATTTCACATGTAAGAGGTCCTGGCTCCAAAAGTTTGATTACATTCAGTTCTTCATGGCATTGAATACCTCTTCCAGATGTTGCAAAGTTTTAATGGTGGTTAAAAAGGTGTACTCCCTTCACAGGCCCACAGATGAAGAGGCGGAGCAACTGTTGCAGCTGATGACTAGTCGTCCACCAGCCACACCTGCAGGAGTTCGCTTTGTGTCTCTGTCCTTCTGCAAACTGCTGGCATTTCCTACCCTCGTTAGGTACACACTTTAACACTAGTAATCCACCTATTAAGATAAATGATGATTTATAGATTACAATGGTCATGTGTGACCCTGGACCACAAAACCAGGCATAAGGGTCAATTAAAAAAAAGAGAGATTTATGCATCATCTGAAAAACGTCATGCATCATCAAAAAAATCATGCAATCATGGTTTCCGTTGGTTTCACTTAACATTGATACTAAAAAGAAGTGTTTTTGGGCACCAAATCGGCATATTCAAATGATTTCTGAAGGATTATATGACACTGGAAACTGAAGTAATGGTGGTAATATCTTAAAATATAAAAGTTGTAGCCATTTTTCTCAGTATTGCTATTTTTTTGATATATTGCTAGATGTATTTGCCGGCCAAATAAATGTAGATTTAGTAAGCATAAAATACATTTTTGTAAAACATTAAAAAAAAAAAACGTTGTCCAAACTTGGACAGTAGTGAATGTCAAAATACTAGGAAAATAATTATTTTGCATCTATAATTATCTAACATTAGCAAGCACTTTGTGTTTTCAGTAAACATTTAATGTTCTGTCACTCAGTTAAGTTCAATGCAAAGTTCAATTCGGTTAAATTCATCTTCAAAAGTTTAATGTACTCAAGCTTCAGAGTAAAACCCAGATGCGTCATCATTGCTGTTGTCTCTTCTTTCTGCAGTACTCCAGAACAGGAGCAACTGATGGTAATGTGGCTCAGCTGGATGATAAAAGAGGAAGAGTATTTTGAGAGGTACAGAAGCCCTTCAAACCCATAACAACCAATAAATGCATTTTACAACATACTAAAATTGCCAGTTATTTTATGATCTGTGAGAAGGAAATCTTCTGGAGAAGTTTGCAGGCAACAGTATTGTTCTTCTTATGTACCAAACGTCTGTTTATCCTTCAATCCAATTAGTTTTATTTCATAGAGAACTATTTAAGAAGTATTTGGAATAACATTTTGAGTTATTTCTGTCTGCAATTATTATTCCTCTGAGGTCTGCCCAATCCAAAGCATTCAGACCCACTTCTGTTCTAGATATGTGCAATTTAAAAGCATAGGCTGATGAGGCAATATGAATTTTAGCCATCAGTACAAGCTTTTTTTTTATTATTTTCTTTTTAATTTGAAGACCACTTTCCTAGTAGACAAGAAAAAAATAAAACATTTGTGGCTGAATGTGGTCAGTTTTCAGTATATTAGATAATTTTATGCTTATAAAAGGGAGAGGGTGAGAGCATGAGTGATAAAATGAAAACAGATGGGGTTATCTAGAGGTTAGGCAGTGACAGGCTTTTTCAATTTAATAAATAATAAGGAGCTGATGGGCTATAAGTCATCTCTTCTGTAGCTTGTGCTCCTCGTGACCCACTGTGATTGGAGCGCTTATCCACACTCTATAAATTTAGAGATAAATGCCCATCGATGCACGGCTGAGCGTGTTTGCGGTTAGTGTTATCATATATGTGAAGCCCACTGTAACCCTGGAGGGTTGATATGTGTTAGTTCTGTATAAAAGAGTGTTTAAATATGGATTCTTTTTAATGCGTTCTTTCTTTGTCTTCCCTCTATTCCTCACTCTTCTCCTCCCTTCTCTTATTCTTTCCAGTGCCGCCGGTGTCTCGGCCTCTTTTGGAGAGATGCTATTACTGGTTGCAATGTATTTCCATAGCAACCAGCTCAGTGCTATCATCGAGCTGGTTTGCTCCACCCTAGGGATGAAGGTGAGTTTAGGCAATCATTTGGTCAGCCAATGAATAAAACTAAAAGTAAAATCACTTCAGCAGGGAGGTGGGGGGATTCATTTCTAAATGACATATGAGACCTGTAATGTCTCTTGAATGTATCGGGATGTTTGGAAGTTTGTGTTGTGTATGGATGCGCTACAAAAACCATTAAAAAGAAATGGACTTCTATGTGTGGTTAATTGTATTAGTATAGTTTATATTTAGTTTATAATTTTTGCATAGTCCTTTGCGCTCAACAAAGCTGTATTCATTTGATCAAAAATACATTATTAACGGTAATGTTGTGAAGTGATATTACAGCTTAAATCAATGTTTTTTTAATTTTGATGTATTTTAAAATGTCATTTACTCATTTGATGGCAAAGCTGAATTCATTACTCCAGTTTTAAGAGTCTCGTGATCCTTCAGAAACCATTAAAAAATTTGCTGCTAGCAAAATATTTCTTATCAGTGTTGAAAACAGTTCTTAATATTTTCTTGGAAATGCTGACACATTCGTTTAGGGTTCTTTGATTTGAATAGAAAACGTTTGTATGTAATGTTAATGCTTTTACTGTCTCTTTAAAAAAAAAAACCGTAACGTGTCCTTTCTGCATTTCTGCGCGTTTATTAAAAAAAAAACTCATGTCCTCGAACTTTTGAACAATGGTGTATATGATCAGGGAATTCTATAATGAATGTGCACTAGGTAGTACATTTAGTGAGAATTGTCCTTTTAGTTCGAGTAATGAGTGTATTAATAAATGAGCGTTAAAAATACATTCCGCAATCGCAGATGTTTCTATCCCGGTGGGTTTAATTTCACAGAGGACCCCGAAGATAGCCGATGAAAAAGTAGCTAATATGCTCTGTAATTTTTTACCAAAGTTGTGTGAGGACACCCAGACTGGAATTTCACCGGAGTGCATCTGTGAAACGCATATTTCAAACAAACCCACCTGAATTGTAATTTTTAGCTGTTTCAACCGACTAGACAGCCGCTTTGGACATTCCGAACGTTTGATTTAGGCTTATAATGAGCAAACATGCTTTATAATTAAGATAATTAGTTTTTGGTTGGACAAAATCAATTAGTTCTAGTGCCTACAGCCATGGGCCAGTCTATCCATCAGTGGTTCACTCTAGAGGTTCTGGGTTTTTTGTTTGTTTCTCTATAAAAACAAGTCAGATGTGGAATCAAACAAAAGGGGTACTTAGTGCTTTTTACTTTTGGGGCTTAAATGCCAACATTGGTTAAATTCCAGAATTAGTCCTTTAGGTGTAAACATCCATTATACTTGCCTTACACTGTAAAAGTCACAGAAGAGGGGGTGTTAATTGGTGGATTTATTGATTGTTAGTGTCTAGGAACATGCACATCCCTGAGAAGGCTAAAGTGCGTCTGTGTAATATATAATTGCCCTTAGCTGAGTCGTACATTATTGATGTGGGACAGATAGATGAGTCATGGAGGGTTTGTTTAGCCAGAATGAGTCACTTTCAGCATTATAAAAAAAAACTTGCTTGAAATTAGTTTTTTGAAGTTTCTAAACTTTGCACTGAGTTTCATCCGGATGAGAACTGGCTTACACTCCTTATTCTTCAACAGATCGCCATCAAACCCAGCTCACTGAGCAAAATGAAGACCATTTTTACTCAGGAAATCTTCACGGAACAGGTGCCTCTTTCTTTACACTAGATTGATAGTGTTTTAATGCCAAACAGTCGTTAGCTGCTGCTAATAAGAACAATGTTTTTGTGAAAATAATTGTATGCTTTGAGTATGTGCAATTTATTTGACATATTGCAAGAACTGTGTAGGCACCAGAGCAAACTTCTTAATTACTAACAGCCTGTGGTATTATTTCATGCACAATTATAGATATCCTGTCCTAGCTGATAACTTTTAAGAACTGCATGCTTGCCATCTGTTGAACATGGCAGTCTTAACGAATTGAAACAAAGCACTTGTTGTCATTATGGATACGGCATCTGTTGAATATTTTAAATGTACATGTAGCTGCGCAATTATGGCATCGGAGACGGATTTTGTAGGAAGTGGATTTTTGTGTTGTCACAGGTGGTCACGGCACATGCCGTGCGAGTGGCCGTTACCAATAACCTCAGTGCCAACATCACAGGATTCCTCCCCATACACTGCATATACCAGCTCCTGAGGAGCAGAGCCTTCACCAAACACAAAGTATCCATAAAGGTAATCCTGAGAATACTCTGTTTCTCTTCTGTTGTCGTGGTGGTGTTTTTTTTTATATTATTTGATTTCTTTCTTTGTTACTTTATTATTCTAATTGATTATATAGTTTTTGTTCCTTTGCTATCCCTTAAAGTGGGGGTAGGCACTGAATGACTTAATAGCATTAACATGAATTCAAAAATTCTACTGTGTGACTTAAAACACTTACATTTACATTTAAAATTCTAAAAACTAATTTATTTTTCCCCTTCAGTTACCAGTTTTTATTAAAGAACAAGTTCTTCAGCAGTTATAAAATAAATCATGATCATGTTTTTTTTTACATTTAAGAACAAGCAGACATATGTAACTATCTTATTATATGTAACTTTGGTTTCCATTATTCTTTGTGTGTTTTTTCTATTCTGTTGTATTTTTTTCTGTTTTGTTGTTTTGTAAAGCTTATTAATTCACCTTATTTGTGTGGTTTCCTATTTCCTGTTTGATTCTGTTCTTTTATGTTTGTTTGTTTGTTCATTCTTAACATTTATTAATTCTGATTAAAAACATATTGCACATTGATTGCACATCATTGTAAAGCATGTATACTAGGGCTGCACGATTTGTGATTTGATGTCACATTGCGATTATTAAGGTCAAAATTGCGATTTGCGATATGATATATAAGTGGTTTGACTCAACTTGCTCAAGGAAGTGCGTTCACGCCTGAGGCGACTTGGGCGAATATATCTCGCTGTTCGCGTGACATATTAAGCTTGAATATGCCGGCTTCACACTGCACGCATCAGCAGGGCATAGGGCTGTAACGATACACGATATGAAACCGAAATTGTGAC
>JAUMHQ010000065.1:9505514-9517404 GCA_032361165.1 Enteromius paludinosus | reverse complement strand
ATATGCCGGCTTCACACTGCACGCATCAGCAGGGCATAGGGCTGTAACGATACACGATATGAAACCGAAATTGTGACACTCAGATCCACTATCCTGTGTCGCGGTGTGATAAGGGAGCATCGCAACACACCCTGTGACTACCTTGAATTGCGCGCAGATGACATTTCAGCGCGGTTTTGAAATGAGCTCGCGGTTCCCGTTTCTTTGCGTGTAGATCGTTTTTTTTTCTCCCACCCCTCACAAAAAAAAATCGTTACAGCCCATAACAGGGCATAAGCAGCGCATATTTTTTCCTCCCCCATGTTAACGAATGAGAGCACATGGGCGGCGCAGAAGCGTGTAGCAGGTGCAGAGAAATTACACAAATCAAAGCACATGGCACGCAGTGTTCGGAGAAGAATGCTGGAAAATATGACAGAAAGATGCTTGTCTATAGCCTTCTGCAGGTCAAGCTGCCAGGATGAAAGCACAATTGGCGCACGCTTCTTCTGCTCTGCATACGCGCTGCTTATACATGCAGTGTAAAACCGGCGTGTTTAATGCGCTGCAGGATGTCTAATTTCATCTTTGCATTGACTCAACATGTAAATCACTTGCGCTTAACGCTTCATTCGCGCCTGGTGTGAACGCAAGAATTAATGTCTTGATACGTCCACGAATGCATTTGTTTATTTAATATAATCGTAATGTAATCGCACAGGCTGACATCATGATTGCGATATGATTAATCGTGCAGCCCTAGTATATAGCAGTAGACAAAAAGCACTAGATAAATGATTCATTGGTTCATATTCTGTTATTTTGTTTGTGCTCCGTTTGATAAATTCTATTGCCATTCTGTTTTGCGGTCTATTGTGTTCTGTTTTCTTTTCTATCCTGTATTGTTTTTCTGTTCTGTTAAAATCCACTCCTTGCTAACTACACTACATTACTCTGTTCAGTGCTAGTATCGACTTGAATCCATTGGGTTCTATTATCTGTTTGACTGGCTGGCTCCTCTCCTGACTCATGGAAAGACACTCCATTGATTTAATTAAGGATGTGGTTTTTGAATGTGGTAGCGCATCGCCCGGCTGATCAGAATGTTTCCTCACAATTACATCGTCAGCCTTAAAGACTGGAATCTGCCTCCTCTAGAGTCAGTAAGCCATGTTATAGCTATTGATCTGCTCAGCTGGAAAGATGATTTAATCACCCGAGTGCCAGAGGTAGATGATTGGATAATTCACTTATTCTGAATGCTCTCTGAGTGCGTGTCTTTCTTTCTGTTTTTTCTCTTTTTCTTAGGACTGGATCTTCAGACAGCTGTGCGAGACGACTACTCCGCTCCACACTCAGCTGCTTCCATTAATTGATGTTTACATTAACTCCATTCTGACCCCTGCTTCCAAGACCAACCCTGAGGCCACCAACCAGCCAATCACAGAGCAGGAGATCCTTAATGTTTTTCAGGGCTTGGCAGGGGTGGGTGGAGCTTAAGCATCGATCATGTTGCAAAATTTCAAAACAGAAAAAACTATGATATGACTGTCCTGCAGTAGCAAAATTGAAGGTTATTTTTAGACCAACGGCATGTGGATATTGCAATATATACAAGCCTAAGATTCAGATTTTAGAAGCTGAACAGTTATATAGATCATTGATGGAAGCATAAATTATATAGGTCAAAAGGCCCTTTAAAACAATTGAGTTTAATAGTATTAAAGTTCTGTTTTGTGTGGTAAAGCGTATATCACTGATACTGTATGTTAATTGTCTTTAATGTAGAAGTGAATACTTTTAGTTGAGAACAAAATTTGAACTGAATTCAGTTGGGAAATTACACTAACTAGCAATAATTAAACCGTTGTTATGCAAAGCTGCTTATAGCTGAATTGAACTTTGGAACATTGACAGTAATTGAACTGAATTGATACAATGTTCTAAATTGAGCTGAATTATGGTATTATCTTCTGTCAAGCTGCTTTACAATTGTTTCATAACTGATTAATTTTACAACATTAGCAGTGATATTTTTATTCATATTTATGTAATATTTATTTATTGATGTGAATCTTAAAGTCTATATAAATAAATGTAACTTGTATACACTGTATGTCTATTGATCAAAACCTTTTGTTCCTATATTCTGTTCCTTTTAACCTCTGTTTGACCTCTCTCCATCTCCCTCTTTAATTTTTCTGTCTCTCTCAGGGAGACGGAGGGAAAGTCCGTTCTCAGTACACCATCACCACCCAGTTGCTCATTCTCTATTACATCCTGTCGTATGAGGAAGCTCTGCTCGCGAATACAAAGACGTTGGGTAGGCATATTATGCACTTAACTGAAACTGTTCAGGGTTTTAATAATTTCAGCTGTTTTTATTTAATTTATTTTTCTTATATGAAATTAACTTATTATATATGCAATTTCTTTACATTATTATACGATTTTATTTCATTTCAAGTGTTATTTATATCGTATTTAATAATATGGCAATGACAATTCATTTTAAATGTGACTAGTATATTTCCTGTTTTACAGCTTTTGAATGTATTGTAGTTGTTTTCTGATTTGGTCGTCTCTCAGCCTTTTTCTTTGTTTAATTTGAAACAATTCAACTATTAAATGATAGTCTCTGAACAATAGGACTTAATCATTTTATCTCCGGGTTAATCTGGTGTATGCTCGCTTATGTAAGTTCCTGTCTTGCCACCCAGAGCGCTGTTATAATATTAGGATGAGAGCGATACAGCTTAGCTTCCTGCTCTCTCCTCTGCATATTAAATTGCTTCAAACGCACACCAATCACCTGCAGTTTGACTTTGCTTTGGAAGCCTCTCATCGGTTATTAGAGCGGTTACTCTTCAGTGTTTATGCACATAGCTCTTCCCAGAGTGCTGTGCTTATTTAATCTCTCTCTACATGAGCTGCACCACGGAGACCTATTTTTAACAAACAGCCAAAACCATGCTCTCTTCTCCCAGCACTTATGCAGAAGAAACCAAAATCGTACTCTCCTGCCCTCATGGACCAGATTCCCATTAAACACCTCATCTGCCAGGCCCAAGGACTACAGCAGGAGCTGGGAGGTAATGGACACCCGCTAACCTTAATTGAACTTATATTCAGGAGAGTAGATTTCATGTATGTGATAATACAGCCCTATTTAGTTGCATCACAAGATGCAATTCTTTTGGTCATTACTTGGCACTGATGCTTGATATCTTTCCTAAAAAAAAAAAAGGTTTTTATGTGCGTTGATATACAGGCTGTATACGTGCAAACAGTGAAATGCTGTTATAATAAAATAAATATTAAATAAAGTTGGATTTAGTTTTGTACTTTTATTTGATCATTTTTTTAGGCTTACATTCTGCTCTTCTGCGTCTACTGGCCACAAACTATCCTCACCTTTGTATGGTGGAGGACTGGATCAGTGAAGAGGAAGTGACTGGTACTCTGCCTTTACTGAGGAAGATGTTGCTGACATCTTCATCCTGCAAATACTCACAGACACAGCTACGAGAGGGTACAAGAAAATCACACTAGTACTTAAGAGCTAAATGTGAATACTGAGATTGCATTAGTGATTTTCTGTCATTTACTACATTTTCGACATTTTACTTTTAAAATCATTTTAATGGACCCATTTTTTCATTTTGGTTTTATCAACACAAGGTCGGAATAAGATAGTGAAAAGGCATATGTCTACAATATTTTTTTTGTAAAATTGAAAGATGGGTAAAAATAGAAAAGTTGTCACTCAGGTGGATTCTGCAAAAGCAATTAGCACATCTCTGCTGTACAATGTATTTCTCAAGCAGTTTTCACACTACCACAAACCAGACCACTGAACTAGACATTGAGACTCATAAGGCCCTTTGGCACTGGAGGAGATCACAAGTGTTTATTATGGTCTATGATATGAATAGTTTGTTGTTGTAGTCTGACCTTTCATGTGCATGAGTCAGTTTTGCACCTGCGGGGTAATGAGCCTGAAGGTGTTTCTGCATTCATACAACGCTGCTCTGACAGGTCTGTTTCTCCACAGGACTCCTGTATTCACAGACGATGGCAGGCTTATGCTGTAGTTAATGATATGGAAATAAAACAAATATATTGATGCCTCTTTTATATATATATATATATATATATATGTATATTAGTCAAATAAAAAATATAAGCAATTGTTAGTTTTTGTGTGTGTGTGTGTGTGTTTTTGATTTTAATTAATCATTTATATTTTTTTCTTAGGTTTCCAGAATGTTCTCTCTGGTGGGCCCAGACTGCTGCGTATCCTGGAGCACCTGACGCTGCTCTCCGCAGGAGATCTGATACCATACGCAGAGGCTTTGACTGCCAGCATGGGGCTGCTCTTAGAGGACGGCGTCTCTCGCAGGATCCTACAGACTGTTAACAAACTCTGGATGGTACTTAATACAGTCATGCCGCGCAAGTGAGACTTCCTCTGTGTTTAGTAAAAATGGAAGGAAATCTTGCACTTGAGCACTCGTACTAAGTCTCTTTCCTCTGTCAGGCTGTGGGTGATGACGGTTAACGCTCTGCAGCCTTCAGTAAAGCTCCTGCGGCAACAGAAATACACTCAGAATGATCTGATGGTGGATCCTCTCATCGTCCTGCGCTGCGACTCTAGACTCTTCAGGTGTTACCTCCTTAAAGTGCCTTATTGGAGTTACCCTAAAGTAATACTATAATTCATGCTAATATTAGGCGCTTTGTTTGTTTTCATTATAAGGTGTCCTCCACTAATGGACATCACTCTTCATATGCTGAATGGGTACCTCTTGGCATCTAAAGCCTACTTGAACGCCCACCTGAAAGAGACTGCTGAATTTGAGCGACAAGCTCAAACTGTATCAAACCTTGGGCTGAGTGGCCAACCTGATACTCCTGAGGTCACCAGAGAAGAGCTGAAGAATGCTCTGCTGGCTGCTCAGGTAGACACATGCACACCCATATCTAATACCGATCTCTAAATCATACGTTTGTGCATTTGTCATATTTGTGTTTTTTTTTTTTTTGTCCACCTTCAGGACAGTGCAGCGGTACAGATCTTGCTTGAGGTGTGTTTGCCGTCCCCTCAGGAGGAGCTGCAGCTGGGAGGAGGTGGAGGAGCAGACAGCCTGTTGAGGAGCGTTCAGTCTGCTCCAGGTATTCCCACATGCAAGCAGGTGGGCGAAGTGGGAGCTGGGCGGGGGGCCCAGGGGGAGCGTGAGGCAGAGGGCGGGCTGCTCAGTGACCTGAGGGAGGTGCAGTGTCTCATCTGCTGCCTGCTGCACCAAATGTTCATCGCAGACCCCAACATTGCCAAACTAGTACACTTTCAGGTAATTGAGTCTCTCTGTTACTGTACTGCCATCACCATTTTGATGTATACTTTATACATGTATGCATTATGATCATTATGATCATCTTTCCTAACTTAAAATTTTGAACGATAGTGTAAAACTTTGTGACACTATAATGGTTTTTATTTATTTACTATTATGTGCACCTGTAAATCATTACTAAAAATGTATATAGTGTAGTATTAAAAATGGGGTCATTTGGGGTCAACAATTTTTACTTGATATGAAGCCTTTAGATTTTTGTGAATCAGTTTCATATAAAACCAAATCCAAGAAATCTCTAATTGGGTTCTAAAGCTCCAAGTAAGTTCTGAAGGTTTACTAAATGTCTTTTAAATGTTTCTTTAGGGTTATCCACAGGCTTTGCTTCCTCTGACAGTGGCAGGAATTCCTTCCATGCACATCTGTCTGGACTTTATCCCAGAGCTCCTCGCTCAGCCACAGCTGGAGAAACAGGTAAGCACCTATCAGTTTCATGAATATACACAAAATATAATTTATTTATTTTTTAGAATTAGTATGCAAGTATACTCGGTAGGATGCAAGACTCTTTATAGTACATACTGCACCTTCATTTAGAGCTGTCTAGCTAGAAGTAGTATTAAGAGTATATATTTTTCTACTAGAATCACAGACGCATGGTGAGCCCTCAGGGTTGACCTCTGGGCTTGATGCTAATGACAGTTTTGTTTTGTCTGGCACAGATCTTCGCCATACAGCTGTTGTCCCATCTGTGCACCCAGTACGCCCTGCCCAAATCCCTCAGTGTGGCACGTCTCGCCATTAGTGTGATGGGCACCCTCCTCACAGGTAGAAATAACTCTTTCATCTGTTGCTTTATCTCTTTATCTTTCTTCCGTTTTCTCTTTACCTTGGTCTCTGTTCTTACTCATTTATTAGGGCTGGCATTTTATTAAAGAGTGTCTAAAAATAACATTGATGATTGGAGATATCAGACCATTAACTTTTTTTGTAGCAAAGACCAAACTTGTCCCATTGTCTTAGTACACACTGCCCTCTGCTGGCCACCTTTTACTGCCTGTGACAAGCCTTTATCTGCAGTGTTTATTAATTATGCATCAGCCATCCATTTATTGTTTTATTGAATCGGGTACCAGAGGAGTCTTGAGCACTGTTAAATCCTGCAGTTTCTGTGCAGTATTGGATCGTTTTAGTTTTATGGTATGTTGTGCATCTGTTCCCAAAACAATCAAAAACTCCATGCGATATTGAAATATGTTTTCAATCAAGTAATCATTTTTGTTTCTTTCACAGTGCTGACTCGTGCCAAGCGTTTTGCATTTTTCATGCCGACGCTGCCATGCCTGGTTTCATACTGCAAGGCTTTCCCTCCACTCTTTGATGATGTCATGTCTCTGCTGGTTCAGGTGGGACAGGTGTCTGCTGCTGATGTCACCACCAAGGCCAGAGATATCGACCCTCTCATTGCCAGTGAGTGGATTGTTCTGTTTTTAATTTGTGTTGATCAGTGGTTATCGTGTGGGGGGAAAATGAGAAATAATTCTACACTATACACTAATGCACATGCAACGACTGCATTTTTATGAACTAACATTAGCACAGATTAATAAAGACTGCAATAAATGTAGTGTTTGTTGTGTATTCAAGTTAATTAATTCAATGTTAATGAATGAAACCTTATTTTAAAGTGTTACCAAAATGTCTTCAAGAGCTGAAGAGTTAAAAGCCAAGATCCAAAGACAATTAGCAGCAAAATAATACAGGTTTTGGTTTGGACAAAAAAAATTATAAACATAAAAAGGTACATGACTGTGTATTTAAAGACTTTAATGAGGAAAGAAGAATATATATATATATATATATATATATATATATAATGTATGTAGCTTTATATTTGCATATGATCGCACAGTTACTGCAATATGGCCTTGTGTGATTTTAATAAACAACCTCAAAAGGCCATGATTCACATTAGCATAGTTTAATCCAATAATTTGGTTATAATAAGCCAAGATTATGACATTGGAAATAAAAAAAAGTATACATTATTGTAAACTTCTTTATTTTTCTTATATTGATGTTTAATTCTGAATATAATATTAATATTTATTATAGTAACATTACAATCAAATATTAATTGTATTACAACTATAACTATAATATTTAATTATATTGCCATCATAAGTAACTTGATTGCCTTCCAAAAAATAAGTGTGAATTGACCCCATCACAATTAAAAGTAAATGATTATCCACTTGCAAATCAAGGCGCCCTAGATAACTAGGTTCATTTTCACTCACTTCACTTTTCGGTCAATTAAAAGCAATTTGAGATTTATTTTCAAGTCTGATGACCCTTAAACAAAAAATGGCATTCTTTGCAAGTTCAGTTTTAGTTGCACAGTGTGTTGAACACGTGAGCTTCTTTTCAAGGTGTGCTACAGTATGTCGTCTTTGTTCTTTTATCTAAGCATCAGTACTATGATATTATCTTTTCACAGTTAATTTTTAAGTATTCATCAAGATATGATCACAATATAGCGTGACCAAATTGTGTGGCCCTAGATTTAGATCTAATGCACTGTGCTCTTGTGTTTAGGGCTCCAGTATCTGAGACAAAAGGAAATACTGCTATCAGAATCCAAATACTCTCTACACAAGAGGTCTGCAGAGGAGCTGGGCGGAGCCGATCCAGATGTACAGCTGTGCTATCAGATAGAGGCCACCTTCATGGATATCATCAGCTCCAGCACGCAGGCACTGTGATGACACAAACAGACAAATAGAAATGTTAGTGGGACTGATTGGAATGAGTCTTTTGTCCCATGAGAAGGTTAAACCTCATGTTACAGAAATCTGCGCGTGTAAAGCAGTATAATGATAGATGACTGATTACAGCTGTTGGACTTGTGCTGGGACCGTTTCAGTTCACTTAAAACACCGAACATGAATTTTCTCCTCCATTTTGGCATACCACAAGTTATGAAAACAGCTGGAAGGTAACGAGAGACATTCAAGTTTGATATAGTTTTGCGTAAACTGTACTTATATGGTATATATGAGTAGTCAAATCATGGGGTACCATTATTCAAAACAAAAGACGAGATGGACTGAAAGATAAAAATATAAATTGCAATTCCATATTCTGTTGCCAGCCAAAACCACCATCTATATCTGACTCAAAACAACGTTTGGCTTTCCACAAAACATCTTTTAAGTGAATTAGGCTTTCATTCTCTGGCCTGTCCTGAAGGATTGGAGTAATTGTCGTCTCAAAGCAGTAGATGTAGTAGGCATTTTCTCAATAGCGTGTTAGCTTGTTAGTTACATGTGACGAAATGTGTGTCCAGGGCACTTAAGAGTGATATTATTGGTCTGTTTTCTAGACCACCATTTAAAGGAGTATTTTCTTGGCTCAAATTCACCTTATCTGCAAGCGTGACGTCTGAATTTAGTTTGTTACATTGGTTTTGTATACATGTCAGTCTTACTTTTTGAACATTTGTATTAAAACAATATAAAAAATATTTTTGGAAACTCTGTTTTGATTATGGCTTACTTAGTTTACTAAAATAGATTAAAAAAATTACACCCTTTATTTAGCACAATCGAAGAGGAAATCTGGCTGGTATTGTGATCAGATTGAGGTTGCCAGGTTGCCACAAACATGAACTAATATTGTACATGTGGCCTGATATTAATTTATCATTTATCTGTGGGTGTTATTTTTCATTTAGATCCATGTGGGGGCGCTCTTGTCACATGTAGAAACACAGGATCCTCAGTCTGGAGTACACATGGAAACGCTTATGCATGTTCAGTGATGGCATGATCAATAATTGAAACACAACAAAAAACTTGGCCAATCACACGTTGCTTTAGCTACAGAACAATGATTTTCTGTGTTATGAGAGCTTTAGAAAATGCTCTCATTTAATTTGCAATCAAACTTGGCCCAAAATACGTAGACAAATCCAGTAAATACAAGAATGTACTTTTCCAGAGCCAAAGTACACTTGACCTAACCTTCACATTAGTTTTTTTATTTTTTTTTGGAGTGGTTGAATGAATATCTGTCATTTGTCATTCTTATCCTAGTGTTGTTCCAGATAGACTTACTTTTTTTCTGTGGAAATCAAAATAATACATTTTGAAGAATCTTCTTTAAAAAAAACAATTATGGTTGTCATTGACATCTATTGTGTGGTCTGAAAAAATATAATAGAGGTCAATGGGTCAGCAGAATCCTTCAAGAGAGATTGCAAAAATTTAAGGGTAAGTGATAACAGAATCAGGCTCATTTGCAATATATATATATATATATATATATAGACAAGATAAATTTTACAGCTTCTTAAAGGGACAGTAAAAAATATTTTTTACTGTCCCTTTAAGAAGCTGAAAAATGTCTCTTGTCTGATGTGCAGTATGTGCTCCTATATGAAAATAACTACAGCATCCATGGCTTCTAAAAGCATGTCTGCCAATAGGCTAATCATAAATGTTGTTCTGTATGATAGAAGTAGAAGAAAAGGCTCAAAATATGCATCCAGACTGTTTAAATGGTTCTCACCGCAGGTCTTTTGCCTCTACAGAGCTCTGACTCTGAGCTGCTGTGAACGGCCTCAGGCTAGCGAAGGCGAAATCACAGCTCAGTTTTGTTTCTCCTTTAAGGCGCTGTCAAGTTTAAACACCTTTTTCGCACACCAAAAAAACCTTCAGTGCTCTTTTCTCTCTTTCACTTTTCCTCGCACCTCAGAGAGAAATGGAAATGTTTATCACCTCCCCTAAAAGAGGCGGCTTTCTCTGTTCCAAGGCCATTTCTCGTTACTTGCTCATTTGACCCTCTATCGAGTTATTTTCCTTCACTTCTGAATGTCTTGAGTGGGAAGTTTGCCATTGCGCGCATCAGTAAATCGAATTGACTCGGTGCTGCGAGACAAAGGTCTGCTGAAATCTGAAAGCGGCGATAACGTAATTCACGCTTTGATTTGGTAATTGACATCTGTTTAGTGTTGCGCTCCTCGCTGCACAGCATCCATTGGTGAAATCCTCCGTGGCGACTGCCAGCTTTCCATCTGGCAGTGGCTGGCGGGCATGTGTGCGAGATTAAATCCGATACGCATCTTTACAGTAAACTTCAAGATTGTAGGTTGCGACCGGTCAGGCTATCTTTCCTTGCATCTCGTTGCGAGCGTTCAAAGATGCAGGCGATTTTTCAAACGAGTTCAAACGGGAATGTCAAGTAACTCTGTGAAGCCTGCCAGTTGGAAAGGCGAGCGAAACCGAGTGAATTTGTCTCTTGCCCAGATAGTTATATCAAGTCTCTGATCTCAGGGACCGAAGCCTTTGGTGAAATTCAAAACATCTCGCTTCAGAACGCGCGGCTCTGCAGTGAGTTTGTGTGTTTTATTTCCCACTGAATCAAAGCAAGCTGTGCTGCAAATCGTGTTGTCAGCGTAGGCCGACTGAACTGGCAAAAGCTATTTACAGACGCTTGCAATCAAATCACCATATTTCAGCTCCAGCCCCACGGGCTCCTTCTAAATGCAATATGCCTCGGCGTTCATGGCACCCTGGAGCCTTACATCATGTCTTTAGTATTGTTTATGAGATTAGAGATTGCACCATGTAAAATACTCCTTCCTTTCGTTAGCTGTGGGCTCATGCTTGAAAGGTACCATATGTCGGCATGCGGCATGCTCGGTCTAATTACCCCCGCTATTACGGGCCGAGCTGTATGTAACCTCTCTGCTCCTCGCTCGCCGTTGCGGGCAGAATTGGATGCGGAGGAACCTTGAGGGCTCTTGGATGCTATACCATCTGGAGAGATGGGAGAGCGTATTACATCCCACACCTGCTGAATGTGTGATTAGCTCCTGGTCTGAAGCATAAATCATTTGCAGCCGCTTGCTCTGGGCCCACGTTGACTTCATCAGTCGCTCGCTCTGGGTGACTACGTTAGTGAAAGCAGTAAAGCTATTGAAGAGATCGTCTGAGGTTACTGCTGTGCGTTACAGGTGTTTTTCAGACGGGAGAGACTCATATATGAGCTTTAAAGCGGCTTTGTGAACTGACTTCACAGTAAGTGGAGCAGGAAAGGATGGAGTTAGCAGCTTTTTGCTGTAGTATCTCCATTTTTTATCTTTTTTTTGCACATAAATGTAGTAGTGGGATGTTCACAGCACTGCACGACTGCTTAGGTTTACAATATTTAGTGTGGCGTGATTCAATTCTGGTCTTGCTTCAGGACATCTTTCTCCCATCTCCCGACTGCATCTCTGGAGCTCAGCCACGTTGATCTTTGGGTTCTTCTTTGCCTCTCTCACCAAGGATCTTCTTCTCCCCCGATAGCTCAGTTTGTGTTTCTAGGAAGGGTCTGGTCGTCCAAAACGTCTTCCATTTTAAGGATTATGGAGGCCAACGTGCTCTTAGGAACCTTAAGTGCAGCAGAATAGTTTTTGTAACCTTGGCCAGATCGGTGCCTTGCCACAATTCTGTCTCTGAGCTCTTCAGGCAGTTCCTTTGACCTCATGATTCTCATTTGCTCTGACATGC
>JAUMHQ010000065.1:9435690-9446947 GCA_032361165.1 Enteromius paludinosus | reverse complement strand
CTATCATGGTAAAGGGTAGGTGTTAGGGTTGGGGTAGGTGTAGACGTTAAATAAACACAATCTTATCGCTAGAATAATTAATTTCATTTTAAGTTTTACCAGTAGGTGCAGCAGGCCCCTACTGCCCCATATGAATGACTGAAAACGGCCCATTCAAATTGCGTGATAACATCCGAATCGGCTCGTTTGTCCTCATTGCTGGTGGCATAACCGCCAGGGCTCTCCGTTGCTAATGATGTGTATGTGTGTGTGTGTGCGTAAATGTTCTTGAGTAGGTGAGCTCACACAGATCAGAAGGTCATGGGTGAAAACAACAACAGCAGATCAGATCTTTTTTCCTATACGTTTCAACAACCGCCTGAGGCCGTACCATCTGCACTCCATTTCTTATTCGAAAAAGGCAGTGGGAAGGAAACGTTCTGCCAAGGTTAAAAGAATGTTTAATAATCCCAGCAGGCATACGGTTGGCTGCACATTTCATAACATTGATCAGTTTCCTTTGAGACCTGATGAATAAATCTACATTTTGAGAATGCCGCATGATTCTCTAGAGGTTTTATGGCACCATTCGTACCATTTCTTTTTCTGTGTAATATCACAGGCCACTTGTCGAACAAGTGCTGTCCCTTGAGTAATACAGCAAACACTTCAACAGATCTGTCTTGCACCTGTCTCAGATACAGTACACTGGAGGTTATGATATCATATTCTCGCTCTATGTTTTGTAATACTTTACATTAAGATTCAATTTGTTAGCATTAGTTAACATAAACTGTGAGAAATTCTGCTAAAGCATTAATTAATACTAGTTTATTATCAGTTACAAGAGTAATATTATGTACATTATTAAAACATGGACTAGTTATGTCAGCACCGGTTAATAAATGCTGTAACAAATTGCTCAGTGGTAGTTAATGTAATAAATATATTTAACAAATGGAACCTTATTGTAAAGTGGTGCACATATTTCTTTAAGTAATTTTCAGTGTTGAAATATTTTAAGAACCCATTAAAATATGCTTTAACTTGCATTCTGGTCTCATGGTATAGCAATGACATTTTTTACAGCATTGTTGGTCTTAATCAGTATTTTTAAGATTTCAATTTGTATAAATTCAACATACATGCAATATTATAAAGAGTAAATAAGAATTGTAATTCATGATACACAAATTGAATTGAAGTGGTGCCAATATATGAAAGTCTCAACCAAAATTTGATTAACCAATGGCATTAGTTTAAGGCAGGACAATCTGTTTGGGTGACCAATGGCATGACTTCTGGAAACCTGTTTGGAAACAATTATGTTTTCTGTTTTTATTTGATGTTAGTGGCACAAATTTTTACATATTAGAATATATATGCCCTATATGTATAATTCATGCTTTAATAAGCTGCTTAACCATAATATTGGAGTGTTTAGATTGGGCTCTTGAGGCAGATTTCGGCTGTCTCTCTCATTCTCATTGTGGGTGGTGTGGTAGGAGTTTCTGTTGTCTGTTGCTGTGGTGATGGGTGTTGTAGCTCTGTCTTCTGAGGGCGGTGGAGGTCATGCACCCTGGTGCCCCCTGCTGGCATCAGGCAGATGTTCACTTGGAACACATTAGCCATGGAGCCTGTCACTACCTGCTGATACATTTATCAACCTCCTGCCCAGATTTAATTATCTCCCATAGACAGAGACAGAACAGGGCACCGGGGCACGTGTATGTGTGTGTGGAAAGAGAAGCTGCTTGTCTGTATGTGTGTAGAGTTGTTGAGAGAAAATCAGACCGGTTTGAAGTAAAGATATCTGTTTGGCTTTGTTTGCTTTTTTAATACACCTGCTGGTTCTGTTGTGAATGCATGAGAAGAATAGTTCGCCAAAAAAACCCCTCTGGCTATTCAAGATTTAAATTATAATTTGTTTTTCATTGAAACACATTTGGAGAAATATAGCATTAGATCTCTTGCTTACCAAAGGATCTTCTGCAGTGAATGGGTGCCGTCGGAATAAAAGTCCAAACAGCAGATAAAAACAATATAATAATCCACATGACTCCACAATCCATAATAACACTCTCCTCAGTTAAAAGTCCATCCCCTTCTTGTCTTCTCATTTTAAAAATCAACAGATTTGTTTAGACCCATTTTGATCTGTGCATAATTAAATTGACATACTTTACTTTACGTAATTATTTCAGACCAGCTATTTTAGCAGGAAGCAATGCTATTAAATCAAAAATGTTTTGTGCAATCACACAGCTTGTTTTGATAGACTGGAGCTGTGTGGATCACTAATAGATTATTGTGACGTTTTATCAGCTGTTTGGACTCTCATTTTGACGGCACCCATTCACTGCAGACTAAAAAGGTCCATTGCTGATGTATGTGATGTAATGCTACATTTCTCCAAACATGTCCCCATGAGGAATCAAGCTCATCTACATCTTGGATGGCTTAAGTTTGAGTAAAGATACAGCAAATGTTCCTTTTTCAGGGAAACTATTTTAATTCATGCTATAGCCTACTTAACAGATAGAGAACCTGGTAGAAAATTACTACAAACGTATACATTTTTATACAAATTGATATCATTATTTATTTATGTTACAGTGTAGGCCAATCAGGAATTTTTAATGGTTTGTTATATTGGCCTATCAAAATGAAACAGCTTTGTTCATGAATTATGAAATTAAGTACTATCCCAAATTTTTGTACTTTACTCAAAGACACAATATTTGTTTATTACTTTTTACAATGTATTTCTTCTGTAATAAAAGCAGTAATTAATAAAGTTATTTCTGCCATTGTCTAATTCTCTGTCTCTTTTAATTATGTACAAAATCTCTCCAGTGATCACTTCATGATCCACAACCATCTCACGTCAGAGACGTGTGCAGAACAGGCACTTTATTCAGTTCCACAGCCCAAATAAGCAACAGCAGTGTTGTCAGTCACATGATGGATCTTTCCCAGCAACAAAGTCATCCATCAATTGAAATTATTTTAAAAGGCAAGCGCCACTAGCAGCACTACGTATATACAAACATAAAGAAATCAAACTCTCATTAGCGAGTCCATCTTCTATTAATATGATGATACACATCTTGCAGTTCTTACTCTAATACTATAGCATACAGAAATGTGATAGTATGCCATGAAAAGATTAATTGCATAAAAGCGTGTAAAAGGCCTGGAAAAAGACCACTTTTTCTACTAGTCTTTTAACTGATTTGTAGCAAAAGTCCAATGTATGACCAAAATGTGTTTAAGAAGAATGCAATCATCCAAATTCTCAAGGCAAGTATTACAAACGATTTTAACATTGCTGCGGTTTCTCATTCATTCAGTCAGCGTGATGCTTAATTTATGTTCCTCACAGCATGCACTTTTAGAAATCAAACGTGGTCGTGATATGATTAGCTTCATCTAAACATGCCTGTTTCTCTGCATCGCGTAATTTAATTTAGCCAGAGAGTCGCTGGAAGGTTCGATCTTGTGAATAATGTTTCGAGAGAAGATTCTGAGCTTGCTTCAATTTGTTTACCGTGTTTAGAGCGAGAGGGGAGATAAAGGGGAGAAGCCAAAATTTTAATTACAAATACAGAGCCCAACTGTTTTTAATTTGTCGTTAAAAGGTCACAAAAAATAAGTTTTATTATTTCATTTGTTATTATTTGCTGCATGTCATTGGCGTTTCAAGGTTTGTTTCCAAAGCAGAAAAATCTTGATGATGGTGTGGCGAGCTGAAGCGAAACAACACTGATTTAAACAAACCAGGAAACAAAGATGAACCAAAGACAAACGGAGAACATCAGATATCCATAAACATCTGCAATGTAGAGAATGTATTAATATGTCTTTCTTTATCGCTAAAACAGACAATTAAGGGGGGGAAAAAGCAAAAAGAGACCATATTGACACAATAACACAATATTAATTACTTATTAATTGTAAAATCAGTATCGCAATTTGCTATCATGCTGATATTCAGGAAAACGTCACTCTTGCTGGCTTATATATGATAAACAAATGTAAAAAAAAATCACAAAAGCCCATACAGGGGCATTTTTTGTCATCATACCTTGGATTTTTAGGTTCTTATAACTGCATTCATAGACCTGCATCATTTTTGTCAGCAACCACATGTAATGTCACGCATATCACCAACTACCTTAGTTTGAACATGACACATAGTCCTTGTCTGCCTTAGGCCTCACAGAGAGGGGTTTTGCTGTTTGTGTGTGTGGAATCAGATGTGAGTGTGCACAGTCTGTTCCTGAAGACCTCCCGCTGACTTGCCATCCATCCTGTCATTACACAGCTTCTCTTCAATCAGAGGAGATGAAGTGTTTCCTCAGGACAGAACGCCAATTTTTCTTTCCCCAAACCACTGCTATGCAATTCCCTCCCGTGAGCCAATTGCGTTGGTTAGGGGTTAGGATTGGTTGAAGCATTGTGTAGGCAATCAGAACTGTCGTTGACATAACCAATGAAATGCTTAGCATTAGTGATAGGGAGGAGTGAAGAGGAGAAAAAAAAACCCAACATGTGTGCTGAACACAATCGCACACCTCCTAGTGTCGCAGTCACAAGTTCTAGATGCTTAAGCAGAACAACATATTTAAATATCTACAACTCAAACTAATGAGATTTCCAGATTTGCAGTTGAGTTTAGACTCGGAGGGCTGCACGTATAAAAGTTTCATGCAAAGCCATTTAGATATTTTCCAAGGTGAGACTCATTGTGAGGTGATGAAAATGTAATCTAATAACATCTTTTCCTACAGTAAAATGTTCCGTTTGTGCAGTCTCTTGTGTTGCATATTTATGGCAGCTACTTGGGTAATCTTGTTTTGTCTTTCATTTTTCTATTGTTGCTTATTTTGCTTTAATTAAAAGTGGTTGTAGTAGTTTCCGCTGTGAACACTTCTTTTGTTCGTTCTAATGAAAAGAACCTGAGAAAAGGTACGACTTCATTCATTACTCTACATTCTCCTTTGACTATACTATGATAATGAGTCAGTAATGAAGAGCTAATTGGCCAGAGAGTAATAAGAATGTGGGTTTGTAGAGGTTAGGAGAGGTTCGAACTGCAATTATTGAAACTAAATTACAGTAACACTTTTATTTTAAAAAGTCAGCCTATTACAACGTTGCACAAGTTCACAAATGAAAGGAACCGTAATTGGCAGAATTTGCATTGCAGTGTAAAAATATATGTTGTGGCTGCGTTTTATTTGTGCACATCCATTTCATCTGTTCCTGTAGCTCAGGTTGTAGGTCTGATTCATAAGAAACATACAGATAAAAATATTATCCCAAATATGCAATTTATCATAACCGTCATTAATTATTATTAGTATTTATTACCTTCCCAAAACCCAAAGTTGTATTGAAGTATAAAAAATAGGCACAATTGATCAGATTTAACTCGTCTCTGGAGCAGGAACGTCATTTAGAGCTGATGCTGATGTTTGTACACATGTACGTGTGTTTGCTTGTGTGTTTTATATCACTCTGGACTGCAGTAGAAGATTACAGGGTGTAATGCGGCATTCTGTAGTGGCTGTGGTAGAAATCCACTCAAAGCTGTGCAGCCTCATGCGGTCAGTGTGATTAAGCTAATACGATTAGCCATAGCTATTTTATCCCAGAGATTAGCGTGTTGGACAGTTGAGAGAGAGGAAACATACTTCAGCTCATGCTGATTCAAGAGATTATCAACTCCAGCCTGGCTCTTCAAACCGAAAAAAAACAAAAAAAACTTTTATTTTAAGAAGAATGTATATTCAAATCTATTAAACTGCTATTATTTGATCTGGGGGCAATCAGGGGAACATTTGTGGATTTAAGTATTTATTTATGGGTCACAGACGTCAAAAACGATTGACCAAAATTAACAAAAGTGATTTTATGTCCATAGGAAGCACATCAAATGGAAGTAAAGTGGCTAGTTTTAAGGTTTCAAATACATTTTTGGAGAATGCAATGTAAAAATTTGGTTGAAATAATGTTACATTTTCATTCAGTGTAGCACAATATTTATATAAAAATTCAAACATGGTTATTCTGAATTGTACGTATTAAAATCTATAAAGGAAATTATTTAAAACAATTTAAATAAATGAAAATCTTACTTACAAATGGGCTAGTGGCAAATGTTAAAAATGTAAAATTAGTATTTGGGGTTAAAGTAATTGATCTTTTAATGTGTTAGAAATTGAATTTTTTTATAAAAACAAAACAGCAATTTAAAGAAGTATTGCACTTATTTTTATAGTTAACTTGGGGGTATTCCAGAAAGCAGGTTATGTGACATACCCGGGTCAGTTTAAGGGTAAGCCAGTGGATAACCTCAACTTTCGGTTCCAAAAACGGAGGTAACTTTCTGGGTATGTATGTAACCATAGGAACTTACTCTCTGATTATGTTCCAGGGTAAGTTTGTTTCAGAAGGTTACTGAGCATGGCGTGCCCTTGTGATGACGATCCTGTGGACGTGGAGGCACAAATTATACTAAGTTTTTACGCTGGGAGAGAGTTATAAGAACGCGTATAGATTCATTTCCTAATGATTATTTGAAAGAGCGTTACCGGTTTTCAAAATCAGTTTTTTTGCGTCAGGGCATTTTTTGTACAATGTGGCCATGTGCAGTAGTGGTTCCACATGGAATTACTCCCTTTTTTCACTGTCATTTTCAATTTTGACATTAAAAATGTCTTTATGTACGCGCATCAACTCTGGGTAACCAGTAGGAGGTTGATTAAACTAACTCTTATCGGGTGTTTTGGAACCGACATACTCACGGTATGCGGGTTTGGGGTCAATCAAACCCAGAGGTTATGTTTTACCAAATGGTAAGTTAACCAAGCTTTCTGGAATACCCCCCTGGAAAATTGGTAAATATCGCTGGTTAGTACATAACTGGATGGCTTAACAGCATGAATCAGCGATCGTGCATAGACTTCTGGTGATGAAGATCTTTACAGGTAAGTACAACTTCAGACAAACCTCAATGAAGACGATAAAAGGGAAATATCATCACATCACATTGTTGACATGGCAGATCAAAGTGCACAGGAACATCAGAGAAGGTGAGAATCACAGGTGAGTGTAACTTGATGTACTACAGTCCTCAGAAGAAGCAATCAACATCTCTGAGACAATGAGCGTATCAACCTTGAGCTCAGCTGCTGACTGTTTGGTAAGTCTGCCCTTAAGTAGTGACTGTGATTGGGACCAGGTGTTTGTAATCAGGTGACTGCGATCTTGTGACTGATTCAAGAACAGTGGGTGGTGTGTTTTCATTTGTGACTGTTTCAGGTGCAGGAGTGACTGACGATGTGACACCCTTTTTCATCTGTGACTCTTATTTATTTATTTTTGTGTGTGTGTTTTGTATTTCATGTAATAATTAATTAGTTTTATTTAAAATGATTTATAAATAATAATACTTTTGTATAATTATAGTAATTATTATTTATTTGCCTTTAGTATAACTTTTTAATGATAACTTTTAAAAATATATTTTCGTATTTAATTATTATTATACTAATAACAACAACAATAGTAAGTTAGTTATTGATCCTGTAGATGTGACTCTAGCATAACAGGTCTGCAAACTATGCCTTAGTTTATATTGTGTCTAGTACTGTTTATTAGTTATCGTAATGATAAACAAAATGAATTGAAATGCAAACCCACAACAGTAAATCTGGAGGTCACATGATACCAGCATAATTAGCATGTAGCCAAGTCATGCTGTTACAAACTGACACAGTAGTACTACCCTTACCATACAATACTTTACATGCCTCAACAAATTGGTTTATTAGCACCCATATGCTCAGTGTTAATTGAGATCGTAGAGGTTTGGTAAGTATAAGCATTGCAAGAATGGCAGAGTGTTCTAGCATAATAGACCTGCCAAACCTCTCCTGGCCCCAACTGGATTTGGTGTTGCCAAGGCTAATGAAATGGAATGTAATTGAGTGGAATATAATCAGATGGAATAAATGGAATGGAATGAAATGGATCAGAATGAAATGGCAATGCTGGGATGCAACAGGACTGCGCAGCTTCGTCTGTGTGCTGTATCTGAGCACAGGTTAATTTGCACAGCTGCTCGGTCTAGAGCAGTGGTTTTGATTGGCTGTGATTTAGCTCCCATGATAACAGGTGGTGTGTGCCAGGGGCACAGATGTGGCCCTAATGTCATCATTTGGCTAACAGCTAAAGTGGAGTCTTTGACAAGATTAGTGCGCCCTTAAGGATAGATATACTTAGAGTCAAAGAGCTTTATAGTCAAAACCTGCAGGGTTGATTTTGTCTTTAGGTTTCGAACTAGTTGCATTTACAGTCAATCATATAACCGGTGCCATCCAGTTGTAGCATCGACTACGGCCGTAATCTCACAGCGATGAACTTCTAAACACCCTAGAGGAAATCTCCCTACAGATGAAATGCTGAAAAATGAACAAATCAGTCCTTTAATGGAGTCTTGTAGAAATGAAGTATGGGGCTCAGCGGTTCGCTTTTAGGAGGTACATTATTCAAGCTGTAAATTGAAATGGCGAGTGGGGCTCGTAGACCAGCTCACCGATGGATCACTCTTGAGGCCGCTCATTTGTCATTTCACCTATAAACCCTACAGCTTTCGGTATGGTTTTCATTCACTGTTGAATGCGTCGTCGTTTAAAATGAAACTTTCTAGAATATGATGCTTCGAATTGCGTTAACTGAGGCACTTACAAAACCATCTTCAAAGGAATATTTCAACCATCTAATCTTTTTCTGCTTTTGCCAAAAATACTGACAATACCAATTAAGCAACTGAAAATTAATTAGTTCTTTGTTTCCTTAAATTGCATTGTATTACATAGTTCCACATGCTTGACTCATCTTGACTTTTCCTTTTGTTCTTCTTTTGTAAACTCGATCTTAGTCTTTTTGTCATTTCCTCCTTTGCTCCGTCACGGCCTCAGGCAAGCCGTTTCTCTGAGGATTTGTTTTGTGATGGGTCGCGTTTGCCAGAAAAAGAGGGGAAATGACTAAGGCTGATAAAAGAGGCTAATATGAGAAACGCTTGTGCAACAAGACTGATTTTTGCTTGCTAGACATACATAACTCAAGTTTATCACAAATGGCTTGCTCTCAGTATCAGATGGCATTTTTAGACTTAAGGTGACTATAAAGGAGAACACACTCAATTGCTTAGAACAGTAGACTAGACTAAGTATTGCCAGCATTGCATCTGTCAGGGTGACATTCATAAGGGTGACTTAAAGCCGAAAAAACTTTTACAGATTCCCATGTAAACCAACTTTATTTTGATGTTTGCACATGCAGCCAGTTATGGGACTAAATTTTTTTTTTTTCAGTAATGAGTAATTAAATGAATTACTGTTTCCCCCAGTACCATTACTGACAATAATGTGGCATTACTATAATTTTGTATAATATTATTTGCATGTTATTTTTCAGTCCATCTCAATGGATGCGCAGTGCAGCTGTATTTGACGGATCACCATCGCTTTGTCTCACACACACAAAAAAAGATAAAGTGCAAGAGAGTCTTTCATAACATGCAGACTTGACGCGCTACATGTAAAAGACATTCTTTATTGTATTTTCCTGTCAAAATAACGTATATCCTTTGGAATTCCTCAGCTTTTAAGGGCTGCCGGTTTCTCTGGTAGTGGGCGCGACTAATGCGCTAATGACAATCTTATTGGCTGGCGCTCACCTATTATTGTCCCTGTTTTGATTTCAGCAAATCAATTCGAGCGAACGCATACTACGTGATTAATATTCATGAACCCAGCAGCTTATTAATGCCTGGTGCGTTGTATATTGTTATCTATTAGAATTCGTAGTAGGCTAGTTTTGTTATCTTATATTTTTTTGCCCCGTTTTTTCTATAGGAAAAAAATAAATGATAAACAAGTACCACCGCCAGTTAGTTTCATTCATTTAACATTTAATATTTGGGGCATCCAAGTTTGCCATTTGATTTTAATGCAAAGTAACGCAATAGTTAATTTCCTTGGTAATACGTTACTTTTGTAATGTTGTAACTTGTTTACTATTTGTGAGAAGTAACTATAACCATAACGGGTAACACTTCAGAATAGGGGTCCAAAATAATGCATTAGTTAAGCATTAATTAATGGTTAATTTGTTCACAATTAAGCATTAGTTGAGCAAAAACACACTAGTAATTAATGATTAAAATGTTAAGTTAATCATTAATTAGTGTTAGCCTATAACGCAATATAGTGCTAAATAAATATGCAAGAGACACTGTCGGGATTGCTATTTTGTATGTTTTATATTTAATTAATGCATTCCTAAGCATTCATCTATATTGTTATGTTAAACATTATGCAAGTCATTATTTGCAAGTCAAGAATTTCTTGTCTACAATAAATGTGTGTGAATCTTTGTTTAGATGAAGATACGTATTATTTACTATCAATAGGGTTCAACAGTACAGTAAACTAGCAACCTGGTGCCATGAAAATGGTTGTCAGTGTGAATGAGGCCTCAGTGTGACTGGGTTTAACACTTCTACTTTACTTTGTGTGAGCCACATCCTGAGAGGTTTTTAGAAAGCGAAAAGCATTCGAGATTATGTTTTCAATTTACTTGGAAATCGACCTGTGGCACCCTTGCTTGTATATATGAATAGAATATTTATCTCATGCATTTTCAAGGATGAATGTCTCTGTTTACTGGGGTTGATGTCAGCTGGATTTATCAGCTATCATATCTAACACGTTCTAGAGCACTTATTTTTCCTCCTCCTCCTTTTTATCTGCCTCACTGACATCCCACGTCAGGTCACGACTCATGCTGCTCCCTCACACAGTGTTCCTTTATCCATCCCCTCTCTCGTTTTTAATCTTCTCCCCCTCTTCAAAGATTGTGTGATCTGCCACTCTGTGGGTCTGAAATTAGATTAACCTCTGATCAGATGGAGCGTCTCTCTGTAGATCAGACCCAGTGTGCTGCCTAATGCCAGGGTTCACTTTCAGCTGCATCACTGATGCTAATTACACTTTAAAGGACAGTTCACAAAGGTCTATTAAGGCAGAAAGGTTACTGAAGAGGCGGGTAATTGGAGGTCTGCTTGCATTATAATGCTTAGAAACAATGCTATGCCTTTAAGAATATTAAGGATGTATGCCTTGTTTATTTCATCTATCTATCTATCTATCTATCTATCTATCTATCTATCTATCTATCTATCTATCTATCTATCTATCTATCT